>VNKF01008439.1:0-50069 GCA_008044355.1 Drosophila lacteicornis
TTTACATTTTACATGTAGAATTTTACATTTTCATATAAATCGACCGATCGCTTCTATGGCAGCTATATGATATAGTGGTCCGATCTTAATGAAATTAAAACCGTAAATCTAGAACCATAAAAAACTGCTATATCTCAAAATTTATAGAAACACGCTGAAAAACAGAGAAGTTAAAATATTTTTTACATTAATTTCGTATTCATTCCTATGACAGCTATAGGATATAGTAGTCCGATTTCGGTCGTTCCGACATATATACTGCGTGCTAAAGAAATAAGACTATGCTGAAAATTTCAGCTCGATAGCTCAAAAACTGAGAGACTAGTTCGCGTAGAAACCGACAGACAGACATGGCTGGATTGACTCGGCTGGTGATGCTGATCAAGAATATATATACTTTATGGGGTCGGAGATCCCTCCTTCACTGCGTTGCAAACATCTGGTCAAAATTATAATACCCTCTGCAAGGGTATAAAAAGGAACTCTATCTTTTTTTGTACCTCTTTATATATTAAATTTGGGGAATTTCGCAAAGTTACCTTTATGAAAAATATTTTGTTTCTATAATCAAAATTGTTGAGTATTTATCTTTAAAATGTCCCTTAACATCAAAAGTGAACATTAGAACTTAAACCTATTTTAAGTGTAAGCTGGTTATGGGCATCTTTCTGGTTTTATCTAAAAAATCTTCAAAATCCATCATACATGCATGTAACTCACTATAAAATGGACTGCTAGTTTAAGATCAATTTAAATTGAAACTTTAAATTTTGTGCATATTTACATTTTTATGGATGAATGCTCTTGTTAAAGTTTGTGGATATTTAAAGTTAAAATGATCTTGAACCTCTTAAAAAGGTTTTCCTACTTTTAAGCTTGAATGTTAGCCAATTTCCCACCTCTATACACTGATTCGTGTTCTTTTCCAGCTGGATATCTTCTGGTACTTAATTCGGCCAATATCTTCCTACGTTTTCGCGCTGCAACTGCATCACGGGTTCTTCGACCAATATTCGCTCTTCTTTTTGCCGGCATCCTTATTAATAGAGTTTCAAACGATAATCACAACAAAACGCGACTACGGTAACTAATTTAAACGATTTTACTTATTTGTTTAGTTAGTTGCCTTAGTTTGTCAGTTCTGGCAGAGACTACTTTTGAAAACTAGTCCTACCAAATTACCAATATTTTGAACCACTATCCTAATCCTCCCCCGAAAGGAATTAAGCAAAATAGTAAGAAAATATAATGTAAAATTATATATAGGCTTAATAATAATGAGCAATTTGCAATCCTAACATCCTTATCTTCTAAAGACTTTTGACGTAATCCTAGTTCAGATTGCAAAATTATAAGAATTATAAGGTTGTAAATAAAACAAAATGGGAGCTATTAAGATTTTTAACCTCAATCAACATGAAAGTAATTTCTTAATGTCAATTTTAATGCAAGTTTGGAAACGCTTATTCAAATTTGCAGAAGTCATTCAAGATACATATAATCTCTCAATGATTTATATAGAAATATACAAATGAAATGCAAGGTTTCCCAGAATTTTTTATACTTTTTGGTTCCAGCTTACTTAATCTTTTTTTCAACTCAACAACTGATAAGAAAAACCACCGAGTGTTTTATGTTTTTTACTATTCAACAACAGAAGTTAATGATTATTTCATAACACCTGAAAGTAATATTAATTTAAAGTACATAAAAACAACTTGCGCAAAACATACTTAAAATAAAATCTCTTTTATAATATAAAAGCTGCGTCATTCTGACTTGGTTTCCGATACATATGTGTGTAAACTTGATTCTTCACCTACATAACTCACATGGCAACACAACATAGCAAGCTCTCATAGGTTTCCCAAGCTTTTCTCACCTTAATCATTCGCCGAGGGTTGACTTGGCAAGTTTGAAGCTATAGCCTGATAAGTGGCTCCAATCTCTAATCCTCTCCTGCCTCGTCCTCTTCGTCCTCGTTGAAAGAGAGCTTACTGGTAGCGGCAGACTTGGACCTTTTGCTCTTGGATTTCTTCCCGGAATCCTCGGATTTGCCACCGGACTTCTTGCTGGATCCGGATTCAGATTTATCAGCCTCAATGTTGGGCTGCTTGACACGCTGCTTGAAGACAATCGGTTGAGTCAGATCCGCACGTTTCTCGGCGAGTTCTAAAAATATACGAGCACAGGGCTTGTTATTTTGTTTATTTTATTTTAAATATATTATTTAAAATCGTGGAACTGTCAAAATATATATTTGAGAAAACATATTTTAAACTTGAGATAGTACAATTTATAATAGTATATTATAACAACCTGCCAGGACTTAAATAGAGTATAGATTCCTTAAACAAATAATGGAAATATAAACCCCATATTTCCATTATATACCTCAAAATTCAGAATTAACTCTCTAGAAAATAAAGGGAAGTTTTAAAGTTCCATACATTCTTTCGAAAATCAATAGATCAAAATTGAGTACTTAATTAAAAAAGCCTAAAATATTTTTAAATCAAAAAAGAACAAAAAGGATTTATAATAGTATCAGAAAAAAGATGCGAAAATTCTTAAGATTAAAAATATGATTTGAAAAATATCGAGCTTTCAAAATTGTGCAAATAATTCCACTTATTTTTGATTTGATTTGATTTTATTAATAAATAAATAATTAAACTTAAAGCTTATATTTACTTAAACTAAAAAAGCCTAAATTATTTTTAAATCCTTCGATGTAATCAAAAAAGAACAAAAAGGATTTATATTAGTATCAGAAAGAAGATGCGAAAATTTTTAAGATTAAAAATATGATATAAAAAATATGGAGCTTTCAAAATTGTGCAAATAATTTCACTTATTTTTGATTTGATTTTATTAATAAATAAATAATTTAACTTAAAGCTTAAATTAACTTAAATTAAAAAAGGGTAAAATATTTTTAAATCCTTCGATGTAATCAAAAAAGAACAAAAAGGGTTTATAATAGTATCAGAAAAAAGATTCGAAAATTCTTAAGATTAAAAACATGATATGAAAAATATCGAGCTTTCAAAATTGTGCAAATAATTGCACTTATTCGAACAGAAAATATACAAAATTTACAATTTAAGTTAAATCTTAAAGAAAACCAACTGATATTAGTTTTAAGATCTCATTAAGTTGTAAACTTTTTTCAAGATATTTTCCAAATTTTATTAATTTCTAGTGTAATCAAAAGGAGAATTAAAAGGACTTTTATAATTGCCCAATTTCGATCGGAAAATGTATCTGGGATTTGAGAAATTGCAGCATGAAGAAGGGCAATAAGGAAAAATCTGAAGATAGCACCGCCCACTACCACCTTCCTTAACCCCTCGCTCCCGCCTCTTATTCATCTTCTTCTTTCGCCCACAAGATGTTTTTCTCGGCCCTGGCCAATCCATTGCCCCCGCTCTTCCTCCTCCTGCTGCTCCACCTACTAATTCGCAACCCGCCCCCGCAGCGCTCCTCTTCCGCCGCCGCCACCGCCTCCCCTCCTGACCCCTTCTTCCTCTTCCTCCTCCGCCGACGCCACCACCACGTCGTCAAGCCACTTTGACTGTTTCTCTTTGCTCGCCTGCTTCGTTCATCATTGTCTCTCCGCTTTGGCCGCCTTCTTCATCCGTTCGTTCTTGCACACGTTTTCACCCGATTTTCTGCGCTGTTCGAAGCGGGGGAGCGGCGGCGGGAAGCGGGAAGCAGGGAAGAGTAGAATGAGGAAGCACAAGCAGCAGCAGCAGAAGAAGAAGACTGGCGAAGGGGAGCGGGGACAAAGCGAGCGGCGGCAGCTGCTGTTGTTAACTTCTTTGCCGGCTGCTTTATCGCTCTGCCCGCTTTGGCAACGATTTTCATCACATGCTATGCTTTGGCGGAGCAGCGGAGCCCCCAATGAAAATGTCAGTGTGTATGCCTCATCGCCGCCGTCTGTGTGTGAGCTGGCCTAGCTGTGTTTGTGTGTGTAAGGGGTGCTCCGCTGGGCAAAAAGAGGGATTCTTCAGGGCAGGAGTGTGGTCTGGATTTCCATGGCAACACAGGGCAATCCCCGCCCTTGGGGGCTTTGTAAACTGAAGTTTTTGGTAGAAAACACTCCGAAAAGAGATAGTTTTTGGGTAAACAAAGGACAGAAAGGAATTATTTTCCAATTTCATTGTGGTTTAAATTTTTTTTCTTTGATTTCAAAGCCTAAAATCTTCCAATAACACTTTTCGTAATCTCCCTAAAGGGACATTGATGAAGTTGTATCCTTTTTTAAGAAAAGAACATCTCAAATATATTCTAAAAATATGCATTTTTTGATAAACACATAAGTCCAAAGTCAGATCTTGATAACAAAGCTTAAAAATCCGATCACAACTCCCTAACTTTAACCGTAATCTTTTATTTCCACAAGAAGTGGATCTCTCATACTCTCTCTATAACCAAAAATTTCCACAAAAAAAATACTCCAAAAACGCCTACACTTTATCCAAAAGGGAGAAAAAACACTTAATATTTACACAAGGAAAAAAACACCTACACTTTATAATCCAAATTCCGGATCTTTCGTACTATCGTTGTTGTATTCCAATTTCGATATTTGCTTAAATTTCCACTTTTTTTTCAATTGCAAAAATGCACAAACACACGCGCGCTGCCACAAGCACACGGCATACATACAGACATATAGCTTCTAATATATATATATACGTATATAATATATATATGTATATATGTATGTAACCGAGGGCAGAAGAGGCGTGGAAGCGACCGCTCGATTCTGACTGAAAAGTTAAACTGAAAGACAAACTACACAACATCCTACCTACGCACACACGTGCACAGCTGTCCGGGTGTGTGTCTCTATGTGTGTGTGTAAGCGTGTAAGTATGTATTAAATAGGTACGATATATATATGTTTATGTGTTTGCACCTTTGGCGGCCAACTGCTTCTCCAGCTGGGCTTCTTCGGCGGATAGATCTCCCGGCCTGAGGACCACAACCTGCGGCTGTTCGTCCTCGCGTTCTGGTCGCTGTTCGTCCTCGCCGGAATCGTAGTCCTCCCGTTCCGGATCCGCTTCCAATCGCTGGCGCTACGCAGATTACGATGGGAAATTTCCATCTAGAATTAGCATTACAAGTCCACGGTTTACGCGGGCCGCACAAGAACGCACCTTGGTCTCGACGGTGGGTCCCTCTTTGTACCCAATTTCCGCCTTCAGCTTGGCCAGGAAGCTCGGTTCCTGCGGTTTAATGTAGGTTATGTTATTGGCGCGCTTGGACATAGCAAAAAAGGCGTCAAAATATTCTAAACATGTTGTTAATCGCGAATTTAATGGGGCTGCCGGCTGATCAGCAAAATCAGTGTTACCAGATGAAAATTTAGCTTTCCCCCTAAAAAATCTCAAAAATCGAGTATTGGCAAACCTTCCCAGTGTGACCGTCGGTGGCAAACTAAAAAAAACCGCAGAATTTTTAATTATGTTTTTGGTATTTTCATTGAAAAGGTGTTGGGTCCTATTAAAAAACCGCCAGATTCAGGCAGGCAGACGACCACTTGTTGCGACCCAGTTTAAAGCCCACAACGCTGGCTGCAGCCAGGATTCTTGGGAGCAGAGCACGGCGGGTGGTAAATCATAAGCTATCGATGTTCCTCAGAGCAATCGATATGGTTCAATGTACCAAACAGCTGTTCTGCAGTTGGGAAGAGTGCTGCCAAGTTAAATTTGGACTTTACTGTCAGCATTGTTTCCGAACGCAGTTACTTTTCAAAAATCCAAGATATTAATTATTCATAACTAAAATAGGTTAATTTGTCAATCAAAACCATAAATACTACGAGATTTGGAAATGCCCCAATTTCCGTGCTTCATCAACAAAATTTGACAAATTTCCCCAGTGCCTTTTGCGCATTTCCCCAATGCCTGGCAATCAATTTACGAATAGATTTCCACTTTTCTTGCCTTGCAATCAACAAAATGGCACATAAAACTGTCGCATAACTTGCAAATTTTCCGCTTCACCTGCAATTCGATCGGAATTGACAGCAAAACAATACACAGCGGCATTCATCAACGTCAGTAGTGGCTTCCCATTTGCCATTTGCCGATGTCGTATGCACACAGCTTCCACTGGCTCCTCCGCTTCTTGCTGCGCCTTTTGTTGCTCGATTTACCCCTCTGGAAAACATAATAAATCATCTGCAAATTGATTTCAAAACTTCGACAGCTAACCAAAAAAGTGCTGTCGAAAAAAAGGAGGCAAAATAAAAACTGCAGGCCAAAAAAAAGGGAAATTTTATGAGCTGCGCATGCAGCATATGTCTCGCAAAAAAAAAAAAAATAGGAGGCACTGAGAAAAATCACATACTTTCTAAGGACCAAACAAGAAAATATAAGCCTGCATCAACAAAATATTAATTTTGTATAAGAATTATAAGGATTCGGTGGGGGATAAAATATGGATTAAGCGAACAAATTAGAAAATACCAATAATATATATTATATTATAGGTAATTTAGACTCAAAACTATTCCTTTTTATAGCTAATTAATTACCCATATTTGCTTATATTTTTCTCTGTGCGGGAAACCCTAAAATAAGAAAAAGTTACTTCAGCATTTTCTGCATTCTGGCACGCGCTGCAAACGCTTCCCCCAAAGGGTTCTCCGCTTGGTCCCCGAACTAATATCAAATTGATAGCTTTTAAATTTGATTTCGCGTCTTATCACCGAACGCTAAAGCGAGCAGTTTTGGATACATTTCCCTCCTCTTTTTTTTTTGGGGGTGGCGGGCAAAAACAAATGGAGTGTTCCGAACTGGGGGGCTGAAATCCACCCCTTCATGCATTAAAAATGAGCCGGGGCAAAGCATTTGATGCTGTGTTCGATGCTGGCAAGTGCAACGTGGCGTATGCTTGTTGTGTTTTGTTTTTCGCTCGCTTTGCGCACTGAAAATACATTTGGCAATGCCGGTGCAACATAGGGGTTCGCCGTTCGTCCTTGACTACGACTATATAGTACAGAGTAGGCAATCCATCCATCCATCCGAGGCAACTATCCAAGCCCATCCTCTCCGTGGGCGGCCGTAGTCACCGTTTGCCGGCCAACTAATATCGAAAACCTCTTGAGCCGAGTGCCGAGAGCCTCAGGAAAATGTTATCACAGTCTGCATCCGGCGGAGGCGGCGTTGGTGGAGGCGGCGGTGGTGTAGGCGGTAGCAGCAGCTGGTGGAGTCTCCCAGCTCTGCCGGAGTCCTCTGCCTACGTTGGCAGCGCTGCATGTGCAACTCGGCGATTCCGATTCCGGATTTTTTGCTCGGTGCTCAGATGCTCGTCGGCATTTGGCGCGTGCAGTTCACTCGGTTGCCCGGAGAGAAGAGACCTGGAATCGTTAATATAATCACTAAAAGTTCGAAATCTAAACATTCGCGAGGAAGACACAGAAAATAAATTATCAGTAACAATAAAAAAAAAAAATCTGAAATTCGGTCAAATTAGTGAAATCTCTAAAGAAATTTAAGAAACTCGACTATAATTGAAATACAATATTTATAAAATTGCTTTTAATGTTTAGAACTAATAATAATCGACTGAATTCGAAAATGTTTTAACTTTAATACTTGACCTTATATCGAAGATACAATATAAAAATATTTCGTGGAACTTAATGTTAATACTTACAATTTTTGTTAAATTCTTTACCTGTTTAAGTTTTTTTTTTGGAAATCGTATTCCCGTATTATCTTTTTCCAACTTAATTTTTGAATTATTTTAATTAGGAATTATAGAAAATATTCAATGAAGTAAATAAATAAAGGAAAAAATTTTATCTAAATATATTTTGCTAAAGTGAAAATAAATAATTGTAACTTTTTGGATTCTGCAACTGAAATATAATTTAGAAAACAAGCTTTTTGGCTACTAGTTTTTCCTGCAATATGTTTAACTGCAAATAGTTCTTAACAATTTTATTTATGGACAGGTTAATGTAAATAAAGTTAGGAAGTACAGCTTAAGCTCCTCTCTAAAATAAAAGATACAGTTTTTAACAGAATCAGTAGGCAATCATAAAAATAATATGTATTTTTAAATAATTAAAATAATTTTGAATACCATTTATAAATTTGGACAGTAAATATAATTAAATATAGACTTAGCTAGCAAAATAATTGAAAAACCATATTTTCTCTCCCTGTGCAGCTGTGTGACTTTAAGGCGATATGTGAGGCGCACTTGCGCAGTGTTTCCCAGCTCCGCGATTAGTGATTCGAGTGGACGCTAACCCGTGACCAGTGATAAGCGTGTAGTAGTGGTTCCCACTTCCGCCCGCGTTCGGTGCTTATCGTCGTGGCCAGTGGTGCCGCCGCGGAGGAACACAGTTCTTGAATTGACATCCATCTGGTCGGTCGGTTGTGCGCGTGCAGAAAATATCATTGAAAATGCGTTCACCGCGAGTGATGCTGCTGCTCCTGCTGCAGCTGCTCGGCCTGCTCCTGCTAGCCGGCGGAGCACGGGCCATCTACTGCCCATCTGGATGCACCTGCATGGAGCGCACAGTGCGCTGCATTCGCAACAAGCTTGCCGCCGTGCCCCAAGTTCCGCAGGATACCCAAGTTCTGTGAGTATTACACTTGGGGGAAATATTTATTAGTATTTTAAATGTCTAAGAAAGATTTCAGAGAATTTATAGCTTTTAAGGAAGCTCTAAATAATTGTAAAAAATTATTATAAGCTTAGATCTTAGAAAGCTAAGTTCTTTTAATTATAATTAAATATATTTCAGACTCACAAGTAAAGAAGTAAGTAAGAAGTCAATAAAAGTTGAAAACTTAGTTCTAGAATTCTTACCCCCCACCAAAACTTTTCTTTGCCATTTATTTTCGGCGAGTGTACATAAATCAACGCGGGAGTTGGCTTGCAAATCCATAAATTAGTTTTTAATGCTTTCTGTGCACGCTGCGAAAAGTTGACAGCGTTAATTTGACGCCCCCTTTCTCCAGCCGTGCCATGTATATCCTCCTCCTAGTTCCACCTCATGCTCCTCCTCCTCCTCCTGGCTGCCGCGAATCTCTGGCAGAATCTCCGCTGTGTGTTGACTCAATTAAACGGATGTCTAACCAGCAAGAGCTGACTGGGATTTGTATATTTATCACCACGATGCTGATGCTGGCTGACGCGACTCGCCGCGTATTTGCATGCAATGTGCAATATTTCTGACGTTGCATTTATTTTCCAAAATGTCAGCAGTTTTCGCATGAATTTCGGGGGCATACTCCTCCTCCTCCTTTGCTATCCCAATCCGCATATGTATGAACCCGATTGGTACGGCCGGATAACTTGGCAAATGTTTGCGGAGCATATGCATATTTATATAGGCCGTGGCATGTCCCAAAAACCAGGAACGTAGCGGCATCACAAGCAGCAACTGCAGCGAACGCAGCAACCTCTCGCAACATCGCAACATGGCGACGTGCAGCAGCTGCTGCGCCCTGAGGCAAGTTATCAGACAGAAAACAAGTAAGATTGCTGCAGTTGAAGGGTACAGAACGCAGGAATACCCTGCAATATGCAAAGTATAGGCTACTTTTGGGGACTGCGTACAGGTAATAATCTAGAGAGCAGCAAAAATCAAATTTGTAAAGGTAATACGAGTTCGAATGAGTTGAAATTTATGATTAGATAAAAGAAAATTATCCCCCTTTCAAGTAACCAATCCTTAACCCTAAAATGGTCGTCCAAGAGCAACAGATGCTGTTTAAGAAGGTTGACTACCTTCTTATAAATCCGTAGTTCCAAGCAGGCTTCTTGATAATACAAAATTTATACTTTATACCATCAAAAAAGGTTTCTTTGCCCCCTCAAACCCATATACCCTTAAAATCCCATCATACCGCGCATGAAAACAAGCCAGAAGTGGAAGAGACGAGGTTATAGCCAGACGTACGGAAAGCCTCACAGGAAGATTTTCGTGGTATTTATGGAGAATTCAATTTCCACGGGGATGAGCCCAACCTGCTGAGCGTTTGATGGGCGGGATTCGTGGATTTGCGAGGGCAAAACGACAGGATTTCAACCCGCTTGACAGGTGCAAAATGCATCCTTATTTAAGCACGGCAGGGTTAAGGTGATGCAGCCCGCTAAAGATGTCAACGTGTTTTGTATTCCTAAATAAATCGATTTTTATTATATTTTGTGCTTTTAACAGACGGAAAATACTATATTTTATTGGCCTTCAAGCGATTGCCATCCTGAAATAACAAAATAAGCTATTAGTAGCTTTTTAAAAGATTTATTTATTTATTTAGAGCATGAGGGCATTTATTTAACACGCCTGACAGGTGCAAAGTGCACATTTTAAATGGAATAGAAATATATATAGAAACTAACAGAGATGCTGTTATTAAATAAATATATTTTCATTTGATTTTATTGAGGTTTTAAAGATGGCGCAAAATGCAAATGAATAGATATTTATTCAAAGGAATATTTTTCTAAAAGCAAACCAATAAGCAAAAGCAATAAAAGTTAAATATGAAAAATTTATTGGCATCTTTCAAAGGCATATTTTTGTGGGGTATTCTGAGACTTGGCATGTGTGGAGGCTGAGTAAAATATTTACTATAAAGACTGACAAGCAAAAATAAGCCATCTAGTTTTGTTAAATTTGTCAGAAATAAGCAAAGCATAGTTTTGTTTGATTAGTTTCAATTTTGTTTGTGAAATAAATGCTGGGTTCTTTAATGCTGGTAACTTAAATTAAAATGTAGAAACTAAACTAGATTAATTTTAGTACATTTAAGAAAGGGCAGTCTTTATTTTTATTATTTATCAATTAGCAAATACTTATTAGATTTTTTTAGGGAAATATGTTATAAACCTACCCTAAATAGCAAACTTTATATCCATAAATATTTTATTTAGTCCTGCACTTAATTTATTGCATTTTGAGTATAATAACAGCACAAAATAAGACAAAAACATACAACTAAGACCACTCTTAAGACGCCTGTCATTTTAATAAATGGAATATATAATCAAGATCTGCCAACAACAGCTCCTGAGTAGTTTAAGTTTCCCATTGTATAATAGCTGATTTGCATATCATCCAGACGGCATTCCCCCCAGAATCCACAACCATTTGTGAATCTCACTCGAAGGATCTTCACATCCTTAGCTATTTGTTGGCTCGCCACACACAACACACAATTGCTCAGGCTCTCAAGGAGATGGAGAGCATTTGGCAGTACTTAAATTAATCTTCATTTTAAATAAGGTGATGGCTGCATAATTTATCAAGAGCCTCGAGAGCAACAATGCATTACAACCTCACACAACAAAAGGGGAAAAAAGCAGCAAATAAAAATAGTTACGAGAGCGAATGAGCGGCAAGTTTGCCATTCTGATTCGCATTTCATTTCATTCCGTAGCCGACCCGTTGCACACTTTTAATTAATTTGTTTCATTTATTACTGCATGTGTCTAAAAGTTGCACTTGTTTGCCATTCCAGCCACCGTTTCATTGTGCTTTTTGCTTTTATTTTCTGCCGAGTCAGAGATTCCTCCTCCCGCTTTCTTTCCATAATTCTCGAATTCTGCTCCTCCGCACAAGGCAGTCGAAAAATATGAGAACACACATTTTCCCAGGCAGAGACGGGGACAGGAACAAAAAGCATTTTATGGCTCACACATGCCTACACTAGTCTCCGTGTGTCTCATGAAAATATTCTTGATTTAATTTTGTTAATGGCGAAAATTTTGTTTACAATTTCGAAGGAAAGCAAGGGGACGGGACGAGTCACTGGAGATAAATGTCTGACAAACATAAAAGAGGAGACGTGGAAAATAGTTTAGTCACAAAAAAATAATAGAATAATGAGGAGAAGTATCATTGTTTGTGGGGGTATATTGGACTACAGGAAATAATATATTTAAATAACCAATAATACTATTTTTTGAAAGATATATTAATATAATAAGTAGATGGAAAAATGATTTGCTGAACATTAAGAGCATTTGCTTGGTAAAAATCGAAGACATAAGCTATTTTATTTCACAAATATGACATACATATTTATTTAAATTTTTGTTCAAGACTAAACAAATTATATAGGGACTCACTAATAAATATTTTATTATTCTTATCCTTAAAATATTCACTTAAATATGTTATATTTAGTAAGAGCACATCTGTAAGTCATTAACAAATATAGTTCCCATAACTTAACCCCAATACCCTTGTGCTTTTTCCCGTAATGATCCTTAAGATCAACTCATGCCTCCTTGCCATTCAAAGATTCCTTAAGCAAACTCACAAAAAGACTGTTGAGTAAATTCTTTTATGCTTTTCCACACTTCAGTTTCAGTTCCAGTTCCAGTTCCATCCTTTTTTCCTTTTCTGACCTGCTCAAGGCCTAAGCCACATTTCACTTCTTTCAAACTGTCCATCCATCAAGCAGAAAGTCGCTTCCTTCGCAGCAGCAGCAGCCATTGAAAGTTCCTTCATAAAGAATAAAAAATAAAAAAGTATAAAAAATACTTCTGCAAAAAAAAAACCACTCCCTTCCCTGACTTTACCGAACAAAGGGCCAAACATTTTTTGGCCCCCGTCCCGTGTGTATTTAAGCCTGCAACTAAATGGAAGTCGAAACTGTGTAACATACGGCCGTTAGCCTGCATCATTCATCTTGCCACACAACCCCACATGGCAGCTGTTTAAGGCGGGGTTTTCGCCCATCTGAGAGCTAAATAAATGCACTTGATTTCATTTCATGATGATGCATTTTTAGCTGACCTCCCATAAAGCACACATTTCTCCTGGCCTCCGCCGTGGAGAGGCAGTTGCTTTGTCATTATTCCCCGGGATTGAGAAGCCAGCTCTCGGTGGATTTGCTCACTTCCAAAGCCTGCACTTTCTTATCTGAACTGTAAGAAAAAAATATGTTTTTAAATATAAAAAAATGTATAAATAGATAAATTAATTAATTAATACAAAGCAAAATAGGTACTAACCGTATTGCTATTCATTAAGTTTACCTATTGGCTGTTTTTTAAATTAAGTATTAAAATGTGAAACATTTTATTTAAAACCCTTTTAGGGTGTATTAAGTTCCAGTGCATCTTTGCATTGAAAAGACGAGCACATAAAACGCAGATGGAGCATGGCGCACATATGAACTAAATCTGTTCTGCCTCGTCTCTCTCTCTATCTCTCTATGCCGCACACTTGCAATCTAATAACTCGGGCATTATGCACATATGAAATATATGAAATATATCTCATAATGTCGGCCCCTTATCCCCTGATTCCTCCTCCTTATGCGGCGTGTGTCAAAACAAAAGTCGCCACACGTTGCATGCATGGCATATTAAAAAGTTTGATTAGCGTCCAGTTCGCTGACTCTCAGATGTACGGTGGAACTTCGATAGTAACAACGTGTTGGAATATATTTTTAAAATTAAACTATTTATTTGATTTTCTCAATGTTTAAGTTAATTATAAAATGTAATTTAAAAAAGTTAAAATTTAAAGTCTAACTTTGACAGGGACCCAGACTCCCTGTCAAATCTGTTTCGGCAACAGAACACCTGATTTCCTTTAGTCAAGTAAAGAAGAAGAAGATACTTACAGCTGTTTTGAGTGGTTAAAATTTCAGTTAACAGCGCTAAGTTGTTCTTTCATATTTAGATAAGATTTAGAAGGCCAGAAAACCGATTTGCTTTACGATTAGTTTATCTGCAGATAGCTATCAATAATAGTTTCAAAGGTCTAGCTTTGGCAGGGCTAGATCGGCTTGGCTGGTGATACTCTAGCTTATTCTTTGAACTGAATAATTTTTATAGTAGCTACCAGCTGCTTATAGTTCATAGTTATGGAAGTTCAACTGCATAGGAATATACGAATACATGTACGTACAATATATTCTTTGGTTTATTTTTTACTTATCAACTATTTTGTGAAAACTATTTTTGCTAGCAAAAATATTTCATCTCCCCTGTTGCTCAAGCTTTTATCCCGTATATTTTCCTGCCCTCCTTTTACCCCATATCAGCCCCGTTTTTAGTAATATTCCCTTGAATCCCTCTCTGAATTTCTCATCTCGTTCGTTCGGGTGCATTTATGCGTGAGAAATGCCTTGTATTTTGTAGCCGGTCGTCGTCTCGTTCCGTCTCCATATCCTGGTTCCTGTTCCAGTTCCTCTCTTGCCATGTTGTTATTAAATATGCATAAATTTCCTTTTTTGCACAGCCTCTCCCCTCCGACGCTGGCCTGCTGTTGGGGAATTTTGCATTTACATTTGCTGTTTATTTGTCGGTGGAAATATTGAAATTGTTACCAATGGACGCAACTTTCCTGCCCAGCACTTCCGCCGAGCACGGTTGAAGGCCCTGATCTCGGGGGCGCAGGTGTGGCTGAATGGTCAGGAATAGTGGGGAATAGTTGGGATTTAAGGATGGGTGCTGCATATACATTTATATATATGTATATCTGCTCGAGATTGTGGATAATTATAGCAGCCGACAAGTTGTCTGCTCAAGATGTTGCTGTGCTTATGACAGGCCGTCGGAAATGATTTGTGGGAATTTAATTTTGGTTAGGAAAGTTCAAGATGAGTTTCTTTCATTTTGTTAAATTTTGAATTTAATGAAGCAAAAATGGTTTCTTATAAATTTAAAATGAAACCACACATGGTCTGAATTTTAGATCTAAGCTGCAATAACACTTTTCACATTAAAAAGTTTATAAAATTATGAAAAATGTATATTTGGAAATAATTGATTTAAATTTAACTATATATTTAATATAATAGAGCAGGGCAAAGCCTTTTTTGAACTTAAGATCTTTCAGCAAGAAGTCAAAATAAATTAACAATATACACATAACAATCTTTCCCCAAATAAAAATAAATAACTTATTTTCCCTTTAAAGCATATGATTTGTGACTATTGAATTTAATTTAAACCTTATGATATTATTCAAAAGTGTAAAACATTTCAATTGATTTACTGATCAATTTTTAAATTAAAATAAATGTGCAACCACAAATTCATAAAATTTTCTAATTAAATTCAGCAGAGAAATCAATAGATTTACCAAAAATCTAATCCAAGCGAATTCCAATTTTTAATTAAACATTATTCCTAGTGTCAAAAATGTCTATGTATTTACGCCAAGCTTAATCTAGTGATTTGTGACTATTTAATTTCGTTAATGACATTTATGTTGCTTTTATGAGGTTTATAATTAAAGCAAGTCGTAAACAAACAAAATGGAGATAGCCATAAACATTATAAGAGTGCGGGGTAAAATAGGAGAAACATAAACATTTGGCAGCAATACAGAATAGGATATTTATGTGATTATGATAAGAAGAGGATAAGATACAATTTGCATGTGGTTTTAAACGGCTTATATTTATAATATTTAAATTAGAAAAATATTTATAAGAAAGAAATATTTTAGAAATTATTGGTTTTATATTTAGTTTAATGGATTTTATACTCAATAAAGTTAGAGTATGGTAACATATTATGAGGTTTACTTTATAATCAAAAACCACTTTCCAGTCGCTTTCAGATATTTAATCCATTAAATGTGCAAATTTAATTAAATTTTGCATTTGAAAACTAATACTCTCACGATCGCAGGGCCATCAATCAAGGCTGCCTGCGATTGTCTGGCGATAAATCCTCTAAATGCATTTGCCCACAAATTCAATTACCAATCAATCAAAGAGCATTCAAACGTCGCTTTTCCACTTTTCCCCGTCAGTCTGTCTGTGTCGTTTTTCCGGCTTTTCCCGCTGCCGCCTTACCCTCTCCTCCCGCTCGCATGTGAAATATAATATTATTGTTGTCACGCCTTTTTGCTCCGGCTCAGTCTGGTTTGACTTTTCAATTGTTGCCGTATAAATATTTTGCATCCGAAAAAACAGCGAGCGACTGCCGCTGAAACATGAAAATAAAATTAAATTGCGTATGTGAACAATGTGGAGGAGAATCTGTAATATGATTTGTAATTATGCAAATGAAGCGGTAGACCGAAAAAACCCCCTCAACTGGGAGTTACTGCATTTCGGGTGATTAAAGCTGAGCGGAGGACTGGAGTACGCATCAAAGGCGACTGAGCCTCGTTCCCAAAAGGGTGAAGCGTATGCATTTTTAATTCACTGTCACAGCCAGAGATTTGTAAGGAGCGGAGCAGGAGGAATTCCGAGGGGCATCGAGATATCGAGTGCCACATCTCGAAGGGATTCGAGATTCCGCCAAGGAGAAGCTGGAGCTGCCAGTCGTCAGCCAGGCTTCGCTTCACTTTGACATAGAAAAATCTCCTATTGATTTCGCCTTCCCAGGAGGAGACTCTCCTCCCCTCTCGTCACGCCGAGCAATTTGCATTTAAAGTTGCATGTTTTCTCCCTTCTCCCTTCTCCTTTTCCCCCAATTCCTTTGCTTTAATGCTACAAAGTGCCACTTGCTTCATTTGCCACAAGAGTCCTGATTAGGGATGGTCAAAAGAAAGGCTATATATCATCATTGGAATACTAAATATTATAGAGGAAACCAAATTTTAAGGGAATATCGAAGATCTAGCACTCTACATGTATTCTGGCTATACAATAAAATAATTTTGACGTTCGAATTTGATCGATGTTGTTATCGACATAAATCGAAGTATTTAGCACGTGTTTCGATAGCGATTTTTTTTTTTCGGATAATCAGTGAGATGATAATCATGCTATAAAAAAAGAAAAACTAAAGGCAATGTTATGTTATTTTAATCGAAGCTTTAACGATAGAATACTTAAGAAATTAATCATAACAAATCGATTAGTACACATTTATCGGGAAAAGTTATCGATAAATATTTCTACATTTTATTATTTAGTTTACTATTTTCTTAGCTCGTTGAATTTATCATATTTAAATATTTTGATGCTCAAAACGATATTTTGACATTGTCGATATAATTTGATGTCTTTCTCGATATTTCACATGGGAATTTTTCATGTTGAATATTCATCGCTAGCCCAACTCCTGCCACGCCCATCAGCTTTGTCATTTCGCATGCTCGTTAGTGCGAAGCAAAGAATGCAAAGTAGCAAGATAGCAGAGAGCTGTGCACCAGCAACGGCAACATCATCGCTGCACAAACACATGCCACCATTTATAAGCAAAGTTATTTTGCCACCAAAGAAAGGAAGGGGGTCTGGGAGTGGGGAGCCAGAAACATGGGGCGATGGCAACCAGCAACATGTCAAAGTGGAGCAATCGGCATGTGCAACGGACACAGAACAGGACTCGGAACACAGGAGGCACTCTAAAAAAAATTCTGGAATATATTAGATAAGCTAAAGGAGTTGGTACAAGAATGTAAGGAAGTGGAATTAATTTTCTTTATAGGATAACAAATATTAGAAAGCTATTCTTAAACCTAATCATCTTCAGAAATATTCCTAGGTTATTATATTTTGTATAAGTTTCTTGAGCATTAGCCCCTTTAAATGCTGCTTTAAAAAAAGGCTTAATAGGAGCTCTAATACCCTTTATAAAATGCATAATTTATCCCCGAACTTAAAACCAATTTTCTCTCAGTGCAAGACACGGCCACTGCCGGTCAAGCATAAGAAACAAGCGGCTTCAGCAGCAGTTGCAGGACCTGCAGTCGAAGTAAAAGCAGGAGCAACCGCCCATAAGTATGCTATGGCAACAGAGCGAAGCCCAAAAGCGAAGGTATAAGAGCCGCAAATAAAGAGGGAAGCAAACAACTGGTAGACGCTGGACGAGCTGCTCCTCCACCACCATCTTTATCTCCATCTCCAGCTCCAACGGCAGTTCTCCAGGTGAGAGATGCCACCGTCATGTGGACCGGGGCAAAGTCAACAGCAGGCGATGGCCAAGACAAGGAAAAAATAAGAAGGAAAAGCTGGCCTTAAAAGTCGATAAACTAGATACCCTTTGGAGCTTAATGGGGTTGTTAAATTAATTTAAATAAGTTCGAAAACTAAAATAGTTTCCATTAATTTAACTTTTAACAATCAAAAGTTTTGAGAGCTTAAATTTATTATTATGGAAGTAATTCCTTTTAATACACTAAAAGGCAAAGCTCCTTTATGAAGATCAAATAAAAAAGTAGAAAATGTTAGGAAATAAATACGAGTGGCTCCCCGCTCACTGCTCAACCAGGCGGCAAACTAAGTGGAGTACGGGTCCAGGTCCAAGACCCAGTCCAAGTCCAAGCCAAGTGGCGGGCCACGAAACCAGCAGATAGTAGACAGCAGATACACCGAGCAGATAGCTTGGGGCAGCGGAACATGGCCCAGACAGATGCATAATAATGTTAATGTAAATGCTGTGGCTACTGAAGATTGTGAGCAGCATTACCATGGCGTATGCGTAATATATGACAGCAAATTTGAAGGTTTTTCCTTGGCTACAAAGAGACTTGAAAGCAAAGAAAGAAATTGGCATTGCGTATACGTAATGTTGCCAAATTGAAGGCGTTTGTTGGACGTTTTAAAGGTTGTGTTTGGGAGATATTTTATTATATTAATAAATATATTTTTTAATTGTATCAATACATTTTTTCTTCAATTATTTTAGCTTTGTCAGCTAAAACTATATATTTAAGAATTGTATTTGACAACTTTGTAAAATGTCAGTACTTTCCCTATATATTTTCCCCAATAACTTCCACAAAAAACTGCATCAGCTGCAAAACGTTCTGGTAAAAAATACCTTTTGAACATGGTTTCCCAAACTGAAATCTCTCATTCAATTTGCCTTAAAAAAATAACCCGATTTTTTGATATGATTCAGCTATCCAACTTCCCTTGCCTTGCAACAAAAACACATTCAGTCCGTAACTGAAATAGAAAACTGCAAGAGCTTTGGGTAATATTCGCCTTTTATACGCATATTAAACCATTTCCACTTGAATGGCGAACTGATTTCATTGCATTTTTATATGGCATATATATTGTATGAGAGTGTGGGCTCACCACCCCCCTCCGCTCCTCAAATGAAAGCCCTTGGTGGCGTGGAGTGCTGCTCAGGCAGCCCCCGACATATAAATCTGCTGTATAATTGAATTTCACACGTTGCAGGGAATACAAAAATAAAATAATACCAAAATGGTGCACACAAAAAAAAGCATAACCAGAGGCAGCGAAAGTTTAAATAAAATTTATTTCAACAAAAATACACACACACAACACACACGTTGTGTGTGCGGCAGGGCTGAGCTGCCTGGGAATGTGGAAATTACATGGAGGAGTAGGAAGCCCGAGTGGGCAAAGCTCCTCCAGGTGGCCACTTTTAGTCAAGGCAGGTGTTTGCCTGGCCGAGCTGGAAGCAGCTTAAGCATGCCACAAGGAGCTGCCAGGATGATGATGGCTGGCAAGGGCTCCTGCTCCTGCTCCTGCTCCTTGCATTTGTGCAGAAAGTGCACTTGCGAGACATTTACACCTGTAGAAATGTCGATGGAGCAGGATACACGGGAACGGGAACGAGATTGGGCTTGGGTTTGCGGAGAAGATGGAGCAGTTACTGCCAGGACGGTTGAGCTGCTGCTGAAGGAGCTTTCAAGGCACAACACATTAGCAGCCCAAGCTGCCGAAAAGTGACGCTCGAAAATTGCTGGGGCTGCCAGAAGAGCAGTTCTCGTGAGTGAAGAATGTAACTAGGGGGAGGCCTCTCAAGGTTGGCACCGGGAAAAATAAAAATTAATATATTTCCTGAGTGAAAAACGATTAAAAATATTGCTATAGATTTAAAATAGTTTTAAATAGAGCTTAAAAGTATGCAATAAAATATTTTATATTTAAAAGCACTTTAAAAAGAGTCCAGAAGTATGCAATAAACAATTTAAGGACAGCCAGTCCCTGTAAAAATAATTTCCCTTGAATTTGTAACATTTTTAACTTTAACTGATCCTAAAAACCTAAAAACCAACTTATAAATAATTAAAGATATGAATTCTTTTCAATTTTACATATACCCTCTTACCATTCAACAAAGCAATTTAGCTCAATTTATTATAGATACAAGTAGCTTTATAGCTGGGGAAGAATACGGAATTGATGGCCAATCTGGGTGATATGTTTCTTGTGTTTGGGGAAAACTTGAGATGAGAATGCAATTCGGTTAGGGGAGAAGGAGAGGCCGAGTGAGACAGCAATTTGAAGGCAGAAGAAATTTGTAGCTCCTGCATTTCTCATTCTTCCATCTGCTCCTCCCCCTTTCTTTTTTTTGTATACGCTCTGAGGGGTTTTCCTCTAGTCCTCCTTTGATTTTCCCAACGCTCGCAGGAGTTTTTCTTTCGGTGGCAGGCCAAAAAGTATGCAATGCAAGTTTAGATGCCGCTCTCTTGTTCTTCTAACCCCCTTCCGCTTGCTCTGTGTGTGTGTGTGTGCGGAACGGAAGTGAATTTTCTGCACGTGGCTTAACTTTTGCTGCCTGCTCTGGCGTGTCATGCAGTCAGCAATCTTTATCCCAACCCCTACAAGGGGCTCCCTCCTCGCCCACTCCCACTCCGGGTCCACCATCCTTCATTCTTTTCTTGCGGATTCCGCTCAAGGATTGCATTTAACGCAGAGGAGCTAGCAGGAAGGAAGGAAATGCCATGTCGACGCTAAAACTGGGTTAGCTTACATAACGACAACATTAACGACAACGTTTTCCTTCCGCCGTAGAACTCGAGAGGCGGTGGGCGGATGGCAGACTGGTGGCTGGTGGGATGCAGGACCTCCACGTTCGCTTCACGCTTCGCCGCTTATTGGACATAATTACTGAATATAACAATTCTGCGGTGCCCCCGAGTTGCAAGAGGCACTCGCAAAAATACGCCTCATGAATTCGGGAATTTCACGTTGAATTTAAGATCTCAATTACAATTTTTATGTTTTCTCGAGGGTTGTTTTATTTTTTGAAGAAAATTAAAGTGAAGAAGGTTGTCAGACATGGGGTCTTTGTTCCTTCAGTTCCTCTTTCTTGTGCTATTTAAATGGTTCCTTAAACTTATTTGAGACCCTATTCGACACTCTATTTATATTTAATTTATTCGGATTTAGTAAGGTTAGGCAAAGTATAAAATATCATTTTTTACATAGGTGCAGAAAAAAACTATTTAAAGTGTTTTTATAGGTTTTACTTTCTTGTTTTTCCAGCTTAGATTTTGTGACAGCTTTTGCAAAAAATGTAAAAGCTTTGTTAAGCTATTTAAAATAAGTTTTCTTTTTTAAATTATAAAATAATAGTTATTATTTAATTTTTATTTTATAAGTTATTATCGCGTTACGGTCCCTGATAAAATGCTTTAAATATATTTATTCACAGGCTTTTATTTTAAATATTAATTAACTACATTCTCTACCTTTTAATTAGACCTGCAATTAAGTAAAAAATTTCTTCAAGTGCCCTGTCTTTCCTATGGCTTTGGATATGGCTTTTCGCCCATGGCCACTTGTGCGTAACGGCAGCGCCAGATAAGTGCAACAAAGCCACGGCGACCAGGATGCGGATGCAGCCGGGAGTCGGTGCGGAGCCAAGCCACATATCAATTCCGTGTGAGCGGACAAACTGCTCTTGCTGCAGTCCTAGTTCCGACATTCCCGGAGTCCGAAGTCCGAAGTCCAAAGTCCGGAGTGTCCGGGGGTGGGATCCTTTATCGTTTACACTTGGCCAAAGTCGCACACAGTTCAGATGTTTGGCCAAGCGATTCAGCAGAGCCAAAATCCTTAAAGTGGCACACAGCTTTGCTGTGCTCAAAAAAGTTTATTCTTCCTTTGTCACTTTGTCACTTCGAGAACACAATGTTAATTGCTTTGCAGTTTACTTTTCCATTGCCGGCCGACTGACTCAAGTGTTGTAGGAGTTTTCAGCGGAAAAAGGTTGCAATTTATTTAGTTAAAGTTCTTAGTTTCCAGGATGAGTCTTCTTTTGATTACTTTTGGTTAAGGTATTTGTTGAAAATCTCTCTTGAATATTAATTGTAATTATTTAGAAGCCTTGAATGTGATTCTGGATATCAGAAACCTTTTAAGGAATTTACATTTCAGGATAAGAAATATTTCAAAATCAATTGTAAGCCTTTGCCACTTTGGAAGACAATGGAAATTGTTGTATCCTTCGCTCTACCAAAAGTCATTGTAGTCTCCCTGTAACCTGGGGTTACTCTTCTTTGGGTCAGAATCTTTTGTTGTTGCTGCCACCGAAGCCAAACAAAGCGTTTAATGCATGCACACTCCGGGAGCCAATTACGCAAAGTGCTCTAAGTATCTCAAACAGTCCTAACTGGGCACAATTACATTAACAGTTTAGCACAGGATGTTCAGGAGGTGGCTAGCCATGGAAACTAGGATTCGGATGCGGGCTAAGCAAACAGAAAGAAAATTAAATCACAGCTGCAGCAGAGGCCCAAAAATAAGCCAAAATTGGCAAAGGGAGGAGGCAGGGAAAATGAAACTGTAACTAACTGTGGCAGGTAGTTGCCTTTAACCCCGGACTGGCTGACTGACAGCCCGAACTTTTATGCACTCACCCACACAAATAAAACAATGTCAAGGGTTAAAAAAGGGGGGTGAGGGTAGGAGGTGCGCCTTTGTTTAATAATAATAAAATGTCACTGGCAAAAATAAACGGCAAAGGAGGCTGAAAGGCTGAAAGCTGAAGGATTACATTACCAAGTGGCTCCCACACACACACACACACGGTGAAGCCTTCAAAGTGACAGAGCAATTGTCATGAGTCCCACAGACTATCGTCACTGGGAAATCACCTGGGCAACCGAACAGCAGAAGCAGAAGCAGCAGCAAACAGGATACATGGCTCAGGCATTTTCTGGCCTGCAAGGATGCGCCTTGTGCAGGCAGCAGCTCTTATTCCTTGACTGTTGCTGTTATTGCGGGGCCATGTCTCTGCTGCTATTTCTGCTCCTTTGTTGCGTGTTTGTAAGCCATGTTATTACAATAATGTGCAATCTGTGTCTGCGCCAAGGCACTGTGAGAAAAGAATATAAAATACATTCAGGAAGTGTCTTAAAAATAAGGAGGAAAGAAGAGGCTTTGAGGCAGGAATTTTGGTTATTTTATAACTGTTAGTAGAGGCTGTAAAACTAAAATTATGGTTATTTTATTGACGGTTAGTAAAGACTTTGAATCAGGAATTATGGCTTTTTTATTCAGGGTTATTCTTGGAATCTTTAACTATTTTTTAAAGAGTTAAAACATATTAAGAGCTGATGTAAAAATGACTAAAGAACGTTGCGTACTAAGTATATTTTTTCTAGAATAACTAATTCAATCTCAGTTATTTTTTGTAAATACGTAAATTCCCTTTCAAAAACATAAGTTCTTTAATTGCTTTTCTTTTATTTTTTCGCTAAGTGTTACGTGCGGTATCTGTGGCATTGTTTGGTGTGTGTATTTGCAGCTGTGCGTGTGTGTTTCGAGTGTGTGAGTGTGCGGCAGGCCAAAGTTAAATCATGTTTTTATTGTCACATTTGCCATAAAGGCAGCCAGGGGACCTGGCAGACCGTAAAAGGATTTATGCCAGTCACCGGGAGCAGGAGGCGTCATAAGACGCTGCCTAAGCTGCAGGCAAACGAGAATGAGGATCCGGAATGGGATGGGGTAACCGGAGGAGGCTCACCCGGCTCACCTGGCCGGGTTCGGTAAGCCAGACAAATCATAATCAGAGCCAACAAGCGCAAGGCAACAAGCTCAACAAAAGCCAGAATCACCTTAACAACCAGGCGAGGATGTGGATGTGGATGTGGCTGTGGAAGTGGCTGTGGAATGGGTATGGGAGGACGGGGCAGGTGTTCAAGCTGATGCGTTGCCATTGATAAGGTCGCCAGCTAGGTGGCTTTCCTTTGTAACACACACACCCCTTACACCCTACACCCTTTTAAAACACACCCAGCACCCATCCTGCACGTTTATGACCTTGTTTATGCTGCATACTTTATGGCGCAAAAAGGCAGGCGCGTGTGTGTGTGTGTGGTGTAAATTGTGCGCGGAAAAAAGTAAAAAAAAAGCGGAAAAGAGCGAAGCTTTAGCGTTAACTCTAATGAAAATGCAATGAACTAGAAAATATACTGACTCAATGATAAAGCCAACTACAGGCGCTGCCAAAGCGTACAGAAAACCAATTTCATTGAACGCCCAGGCAGCATACAAAAGCGATAACTAATACCGAGGAGGGAAAAATTACAGCTTACGGCGTTTTACAATAAATATAAATGCACAAAAAGTTATAAATCAAACTGACCTGGATCAAGATAAGTCAGCTTGGTTACGAGTACATGTGTCTCGTTCTCTTATTCCGGGATATCCTTCTGTGACATCAATTAAAAAATAAAGAGATAAATTAAATAGTTGTAGGGGAAAAAAGAATTGTTCAAAATATTCTATCTATATATTTTAAATATTTATTGATGGTATTCCTTAAATTTAATCTATAAATCAACATTGAGAATCCATTGAGAACTTTTTCCTATAATTCAGAGCACGTTTTACTAGTAATTTTCCCTGTAAGAAACGTATTCCTTATAAACATTTTTAATGTGAGAAAATATTAATTCTAGTTATTACATTTTCACCCATAAATAAACGAAATTCCCTTAACCAATGAGCGCCCTTATTAAGCATTTCGAATCCCCTTGAAACCGCACTCGAGACCAAAATAATCAAACTGAAGTCTCTAAAGCGGACACCGCAAACATGCACTGCCGAAATTCCGTCTCCCTTGCAGCTGAAATCCAGCACTAATTTACTTGCTGCGGTTTTTCCTTCACTAATTGTGACAACTAATTGAAATCAAATTAGTGAAGCCACTAAACAGCTTAACGCTCGCTGAGCACGCACCAGAGGGCTTCCAGCTGGTTCTCTCACCTCGACGGGGGCTGAAGGGAAATGCCGGAAATGCATGATGGGTTAACCATAAACCCTACACACAATGCTAATTGTTTTCATTCAATTTACTGTCTGGCGCGCGGCTGCCGCTTTAAAATATCGCTCTTGGCTTCAGTTTTGGGCTAACCATAAATTTTCGTCCTGGACATCAAAGCGTATGCGTAATATGTGTGTGCGTGGCATGTCCTGTGAGTGTTTCTGAGAGGAAATGGTGTGGTGGGTGCGTGTGTGTGCGAGTGTGCGGGCATGCGTGAATAGACAAACATGCCAGAGTCGAACATGCCTTTGTCAATAATATGCATTAATTAAGTGCAGACATGGCTACACGGCAACGAAATAATATTAATTAAAAACCTAAAAACTCTGCTTAATTATTTAGTATAAACATTCAGACGGGAGAATTCTCTTGAGTCACAAGAAATCATTTTAAATTTAATGAATTAGTGTTTTAATCGTTATCAAACCACTTTAAAAGGTGTTCAAAAGTATGGTATACATTTACCATTAAATAATGTTTTACTTTTTTTAATGAATTTATATCCGTTTAAATGAAAATCAATCTAAAAAAATTTATAGTAATTTGAATACATTTTTGTAGTGCCAAAAAGTAGGCTATAAAAATTCCAAAAGTATTATAATATACTTTTAGACATAAATTAAAATGATTTAAAATCTCTACAGAGAAATCTCTGCTCCTTTAATAGAATTTTTTTTTCAGTAAACAAGGAGCAATAAATATTAATTAAAATAAATTACAAGCTATCGAGATTCCTTTCCATCTTCAATTAGATTTGGTAACAATTTGTAATACGAAATTTCAGCATAATTATTTAAGGTGTAAAAGGATGCACCGGCAAGGAATCAAGCCAGTGGAATGGACACACGGCAACGACTGTACGGAAACTCGAATATTCGGATATACGGAGAACATCAAAACCCGGAGAGAGACAGCGTCGACACCGGACACGGCCGCACTCGCTTTTGTGCATTTGCAAATTTAATTGAAAATATCGAATAATGCGAAAATGCAAATGTCATTATCAAATTCATGCCGGCGGAAGTGTCACAGCGCTGAAAGAAGTTTCAAGATTCAATTTCCGTTTCCGTCGCAGTGCCATTTTTGGCGCACAGCAGCAGCAGCACACGGCAGGTGGGCTAAGGGCGTGGCCAACGGCGGCGGCAGCAGGATGATGGATGGGTGGAGTGGAGTCATGAGTGCCATGAGTGCCCATCCCTGCTCTGCCGATTGAATGGCTGAGCATGCGAGTTATTTGTGTCCCCCATATAAAAGCATCTGCTCTGGCAGGGCTCCTTTTTTAGCCGCTTCGGCAAATAGTTGCGCAACTGACATGACGCCAACTAAGGGGCCATTGCACGGAGCCACTACCTCCAGCTCCTCCTGATGACCTCCCGCTGAGAGGGAGAGAGAGAGAGCAACTCCGACACGCACTTGGTCAGGACTGGTTTCCGGCAGATGGACACTGACAAAAAAGAGTGTTAGAAGTTTAAATTTAAACAGAAATTGCTAAGGATTTGATATCAATATAAAAAGAGTTTCAAAAGTATGCAATACAAGTTTTAAAATTACCTTGTAACATTTTGTAGCACGCTTTTGGGCATATTTTAAAGTGATTTCAAACTAAAAGGTTTTAATTTTATTTATTTGATTCATTTTATATAATAGTTCGAATAGAATACGAATACTAATAACTCCGTGTAGTTTTTTCTCTGAGTGATGCACTTGGATAGGCTCAATGAGGCATTGGACTGGGAGTGAGAGATCCGGGACTACGGAGTGCGGACTGCGGACTGCGGACTGCGGACTGCGGACTCCGGAACCCGGACACGCACTCAGCGTGTGTGCACATTGAAGTGGACCATCGTTTGTCACACGTCATGGGCATGGGAGTGGAGATGGAACTCCGAACTCTGGCACTGTGGTGTGCTGCTGTTCCCATGTCCTCGAGGTGTTGGCTATGCAGAAAGGGACTCGGCAAGTGGCGGCGAATTTTAAAGCACGCTCTCTCTGCAGCATCGTCTGGGCAAATAGCAGCGTCTGAGTCAAAGGACAAGGAGCGGAAAGAAGCCCAACAACCATGTTGATTCAAATTAGACTGATCCATCTAATGGCACTGGAGCTGCTTGACCCACTGTGGCTACCCCCAGTGGGGATTGTGGCTCCTGCTCCTTGTTGACTGTTGGTGGCGGGGCTAATGGAGTTTACAAGAAGTGGGCGAAAAATGTGGATCAAGCAGCCGCATTCGCACAAAGGCCTCTCCGTCGTCAACGCCATGCTCCCTGTGCTCCCTGTGCCTCCTTGCGGTGGAAATGCGAGCAACTTTGCAAATTGTTGGCCGCCACCCGCATCCCCAGGCCTGCATCCTTGCATCCCTCGCCCACCACAACGTGCTGGTGGCTGGCAACTTGAAACACTCGCGAAAACGTTTATCTTAGACCAAGGAACTGGTCCTTAAACTCTGAGATAGGTTCAGATTTTAGTTTGGGAATATTTAAACGTTTTAGTAGAAGATTTTTAGACCACATATAAGTTTGTATTTATTTATTTATATCAAAAAGAAGCGTGATCCTTGGGTACTTTTGCTGCAGTGTAGTGGAGCATGGGTGGCGGGGTTACCACATGGATGCCAGTGGGTCGACTGGCCCCAGGACTTGGGTCTTTCATCAGGAGCAGGAGCAGAAGCTTGGGTCGGAGCTGGGACCAAGAACGAAACCGAAACCCGGCCAGTGCAGGAGCCGAAGGTGGCTGCTTTGTTTATGTGGCTCCATTTGGGCGTATGCATGACCCACTCAGCCCTCCAGCTGGCCACCAACCTCACCAATCTCCGCCAGAGTTCGCCCTGCTGTGGTTGCTGTTATTGTTGGACGGGGGCCTCAAGCAGTACGTGTGAGTGGTTTTAGTGTTGTTCTGGATTTTTAAGTTGTTTTCGTTGTCGTTCCTTGTTTGTGTTGCCTTTTTTGTTGTCCTCTGTGCTCGTGTATGTGGTGTGTGTGGTGTGTGCGGGCTCTTGCCTTTTTCCTATTTTCCTATATTCCTCTGTGTGTGCTGCATCCTCGTCTTTAGTTGCAATTTGAGAACAGAAACACAGGCACAGGCACAGACACAGTTGCACTTAGTCAGTGAACGCTGACACCAATTAAGGTTTGCTGCAAGTTGCTCTTGCTGTCACACTCGGCATAAAAATTGGCCCATAAAACTGGGAAACGTTTAAGCTGTAAAATCTACATAAAATATTTTTATTTGCCCAAGAAAATGTGTCACGAAATTTCTGAGAATTTATTTAACATTTATATTCGTCTAATAAAATGTGGGAATTATATTCTTGCATTTAATTAAATATTGCTTTAAGCCAGAAGCCATAACTGATTCGTTTTAATTTGCTTATTGGCACAATCCACTTAATCAATTTGCAAATCTAATATTGGTTTACTTAAATCAACATAAAATAACCTATTTTTAGCCATTTGAATACGAGAAAACATATTAAAGTTTAATATTTAAACAAATAAATAAATATATGATTTATCAAGACATTTGCTTTAAAAAATACAATGTATATTTTCCAGAAAAATTAGGTTAACAGTATGAAATTCTCCCTTAAAATATTGAAAAAGATAAAGATACAGAATATAATTGAACTACACATTATAGTATTATTTAATTATATAACAATAAAAAGATATTTAAATGAATATTTATTTTGAGTCAATGCATTACTTTCCTCTGATATTTTAAAGATTTAATTTAAATATCTTAACCCAGACCGATTTATTTAAAATTCAAGAACGTTTATATAATACTTCAATATTTATTTTAAGATATTTAAATTAAAGTAGTATATTTTCAAATTCAAGAATATGTTTCTAAATTATAAAATACTTATATGAACTTTAAAAAAGGGAAAGTATATATTTAAAAGTACGTAAAATAAATATATTTTGCATATTTTTAAAATTGTTATAAACCTTTATTTAATATTAAAAATATGTATTTTTTATTTTTAAACCTTTTTTTTGTCTTTTAATTAAAGGATTATTTTAAAATTTTTAAATATTTCATTTAAATTCTTAATCTTCGATTATTTAAAAATTCTAAGAACACATTTCTAAAACTAACAACGACTTTTTATACCTTATATTTCTTTAAAATATTTTCAATCAAATTTAATTGACTCTTTCAGTGGAGAAATTCTTTAGAAATTATTTATTTTCAAGTGTTTATTGAAGTGTAGTTTTCTATGCTGATTTTTAGTGGCAAGTTGCTGCTGCTACTGCTGTTGTTGCCGTTGCCCGTGGCCCGTTGCCAGTTGCTAGTTGCCGTTGGTAGTTAGTTAGTTTGGCTGCACTTTGTGCGTTGCATGTTTACAGTAGCCACAAAACATAATTTCTGTTTAGACAACTTTAGCCCCAGCTCCAATTGCACTAGCTCCTGGCCAGAAACCAAAAACAAAATACTAAAAACACGCAAAACGCAAAACGGGAAGCGGAAAGGAAAGCAAAGCAAAAAAAAACGAGGTCATAATTATCGCAGGAACAAAGACAGCTCAGCTGCAACATTGGCCGGCGGTAAGCGAAGTTGCCAGCAGCTAAAGCACCAAAAGCGGCAAAAGCGGCCAACACCAGCTGCATTTTTGGTATAATTTTCACTTTGGCCAAGAAACTTTTTCGCTGCCGCATTGAATTTGCAACCAGGAACCAGCAAGCAGCTAACAGCTAACAGCAAACAGCAAACATAGCTAACCCGGCCCACAGAGAAACAGCAACAAAGTTCATGAGTTGATTAGAAACTTTTTTAACCGCTCCTCCAGCTACATCCTTAAAACCCGCAGCAAATACTCTCGTGACTATCCCCCATTTTCTCCACCAGCAATTGATGCACTCGGAAATATAACTAATAATTTTATTTGATATATGAACTAATTCTTGGGTTAGAAAATAAGTAAGAAAGTACTTTATTGAGTTATAATTAAATCTAAATAGGGTGCTTGCACTACTGAATAGTTCTCTTAGGCTATTTTGGCTTCTTCAGATAAAGTTATATTTTAAAACATATAACAATTTGAATAATACAAATAAAATTCAGATAAAACAGTACTTTTTAAAATTCTTCTGTGCTTACAAAATATTTAAACAAATATGTAGCTTCTATATAATAGAAAATAATTATTTCTACATTGAATTGCGGCTTCTTTTTAATAATTATTAACTATTTGGCGATAATAAGCTTTGAGTTTACTATAAGAATTTAAATAAAATATTCTGTCAGGAATACAATATTTTAATAATTATTTCTTCCTTGAGGGACTATAACTTTTATTTTATGTATAAGTATTGGGTTTATTTTCCTATTAAAATAACAGATATTAATTTAATTAAATTTATTATACCATTTTAAAATGTTTCGTATGCTTCCTAAAAAAATATCTTAACTTCTTTCTTTATCATTTCTATGTCACTTCCCTTAAAAATTACCTATTTTATTTTAAGAAACAAGCACCGAAATTCCTAGATTGCAATTATCTCAGCTTGATATGGATATTTTTGCAGTTTATTATTTTTCGTAGAGTGAGCCGTTGCTAATGGCAGCTTGGTGAGCTCGTGAGCTTGGCATTTGCGAAGAGACCTCAATCCGTGGCTTATGCTTCGTTCCCAAACTCCGATGGCAGCATATGAGTTCACATAAGTTGCCGAGTTGTCGGGTTGCCGGGTCTCCGGCTCTGGCTCCGGCTCCGGCTCCCTTGCTTATCGCTTGGCTGCTTTGTCGCCGGGCATAAACTATGCGAGCATCAACTTTTTGTAATTAATTTTTAATGTGTGTGCGAAATGTTTGTGTAAACGGGTGTGTTATAGTACTCTATATACTATATATATCAAGCGGATGTCGTTAGAACGGTTTATCAAGCGCGCTAAGAGGCGGATAAGCTGCGGCTCCGGTTGAGACTGAGCCGCAGCGCGGTACCTCAGGATATGAGGCGATGTATACACCTAGCTTTCACTGTTTGGCCAGGCAAAATAATTGGATGTTGCTCGAGGACTTAGAAAATGTGTGAATAATTGTTTGCTATTTTTAGGGGAGTATAGCGTGCCGGGGGGAATAATTTCTTTATTTATTTTGGCTTAAATTTGCAACCTAACAAGTTCGAAATTTATAGCAGAGCAGAGCAGGGAAAACTCTCTTAAAGCTGCTTGAGTCTTTCTGCTCGGCAAATGGACTTTCTCTTGCTATCGCTCTAATTGCTTATGACAAATGTGCATAACATTCCGGAAAATACCCCCAAAAAACCACCCATTAAATGGAGTTGTAAGGGAAGAGGAAATACGGAGCGAGCTATAGACCGCATGACAAGAATTGGCATTGGGCAACTTCCAACTTGCAGCAATTTGTCGGAACCAAAAACTGATTTAGCCTCTTGCAGTTGCAGTGCACTCGAAGAAGGATTTAATGGGGGAAATATTAAGTACTTGAAATATGTAATTTAAGTTAATTGTTCAACAGAGCTTTTCAGCTATAATTTATTATTTATCTTAAGTGGAGCATTGGTAAGCAAATCATCTAATAATTTAAGCTAATAAATATATTTTAATACAAAGTATATAGAACTTAAGTACTACATAGCCTTAAATTAAGTAACCAACTTAATTAAATCCCTTAAAGACCCCACATTTTCCACTAGTGTTTTAAGAACACCTCTCTGCCATTCAGCATGTCAGGCTCCCTCGTCCAGCTAGCATCCCATCCATCAGATAAACGTTCTGCGAGCTGCTATGGGGGAGTCCTCCTTTCTCCTTCCTTGTCCACCACTCACCCAGTCCGTCACTCACTCACCCACTCACTCACTCTATCTTTGTTTTGTGTGCAACATTTTTGCAGAGATTTGCGTTTCAATCACATCGAGGAGCTGCCGGCCAACGCGTTCAGCGGCCTCACCCAGCTGACGACGCTCTTCCTGAACGACAACGAGCTGTCCTTTGTGCAGGAGGGGGCCCTCCAAGGACTCACGGCACTGAAGTTCCTCTATCTGAACAATAATCGTCTAAGCCGCTTACCGGCGACCATCTTCCAGCGGCTGCGTAGCCTGGAGGCGATGTAAGTGAGCCCACCGCCTTAATTAAGGATCTCCCGTGTCTGTCTTTATTTGGCAAAATCGCCTTACAGTGCTGCCCCTTTCTCTTTTTTTATGGATAGATCCTGCGCTTTTTCACTCGGAAATAAGTCTTTAATTTGCTTTTAAAAATATTGGAAGATTCTAAAAAAACTTTAGCAAATTTTACAGATACTTTAAAATATTCTTAAATTTATAGTAAAGCTTTAGAAAATTTCTACAGATTTTATTTGCACTTTAAATGTTCTAAAACTTATAGTAAAACTTTAATAATTTGTATGGCTTTCAAGTATTAAATTTATTTTAATTACAGGATTTTTTTACATTAATAAATTGCTCTATTGCCTTGTTTAATTCATTTATTGATTTTTTTGGCAGATATCTGCGCTTAATATACTTTATTTTGTGTTATATATATATTATATATATATATTATATATATAATATTATATATATTATATATATTCGCAGGAATAATAAGGTAATTATCATTTTTCTCAACTTAAATCATTTTCCGTTTTTGTTTTTGTTAAATATTAATAATTTTCCCTTTTCTGGATCTATCCTCTTTTTAAGTAGAATATTGGCAGCAGTGTTCCCACCAATCGAAAATCCCAAAAAAAAACACACCCGCTTTCCCTCTTTTTGCAGTTTCCTGGAGAACAATGACATTTGGCAGCTGCCCGACGGGATCTTTAACAACTTGCCGCGCCTGAACCGCCTGTAAGTCCTTGATAATGATGATGATGATGATTTCCATTTTTATTCTATCGAGTCTGCCCCTAACTTTTCGCTACCCATTCTCCATTTTCGACCAGGATCTTGTACAACAACAAGTTGAGCCAACTGCCGGTGGACGGATTTAATCGGTTGAACAGCCTGAAGCGCCTGCGACTGGACGGAAATGCCATCGACTGCAACTGCGGCGTGTACTCCTTGTGGCGTCGCTGGCACCTGGATGTCCAGCGTCAGCTGGTGGCCATCTCGCTTACCTGCGCCTCGCCCCAAGGACTCCAGCGCCAGAGTTTCGGCAGCCTCGGAGAGCAGCACTTCAAGTGCGGTGAGTCGAAGGATAAGCCCTAAGTGAGGCTTGGGAATATTATTTTTTAAAAGTGTTTGCTAAACTTTCTGCTAATTAAATTAGTGGGAGAATTATGAGGGGGATTCTAGGGGAAAAAGGAGAGAATATAAAAGACTTTAAGGATTAATTACCCTTTAAAAATATTTATTTATCCAGCCAAGCCACAATTCCTGGTGGCGCCCCAAGATGCCCAGGCCTTTGGCGGCGAGCAGGTGGAGCTGAGCTGCGAGGTCACCGGCCTGCCCCGTCCCCAGATCACGTGGATGCACAACACCAACGAGGTGGGCGTAGGCTCTGACCAGGACCCCGAGCAGTTGCCGCCGCGAACGGAGCTCCTGCCCAGTGGCAGCCTGCTCATCCGCCGCGCCGAACCCTCGGACATGGGCATCTATCAGTGCATTGCAAGGAACGAGATGGGCGAGCTGCGATCCCAGCCCGTTCGCCTGGTAGTTAGCAATGGCAATGGTGTCGGTAATGCCAGGGAGCACATCCATCCCGTGGCCAACCTCATCGATCCCCGCAGCAATCAGGTGTGGGCGGATGCTGGTGCCTCCAACGTTAACTCCATCCCCAATCCCAGTTCGATTCCTGTTCCCTCTGCCCCTATTTTTACACATCAGCCACATGACCAAGTTGTGGCCCTCCATGGCTCCGGACACGTGCTGCTCGATTGCGCCGCCTCCGGGTGGCCGCAGCCGGACATACAATGGTTCGTCAATGGCCGGGAACTGGCCCAGTCCACCCCCAACCAGCAGCTGCAGGCCAACGGGAGTCTGGTGCTTCTCCAGCCCACCCAACTCACGGCCGGCACGTATCGCTGCGAGGCGAGAAACAGCCTGGGAATGGTCCAGGCCAGCGCCCGCATCGAGGTGAAGGGTGAGTAAATGACAGGGGCGTGTGTGTCCGTGTCCATGTCTATGCTCGTGCATCCGCGTCCGAGTTCGAGTCAGAGTCCGAGTGCTGCGGGTGGCAATTTGTTTCATGAAACAGAGGTGCCAGGTACAGGTCAGGAAAATGTACCTTGAGGAGAGAAAATAAGGGGATTTATTAAAGGGTAAATGAGTAGGAGGCTGGCCATATTAGAAACAATTTGCAGAGATATTATTACTAATTTAATTATTATTAAATATTCCCTATAAATATTATCATAATATGGAAACTCCTAAAGGTAATTTATTTTACAGAAACAGCTTTCAACATCTAAAACATTGTCTGGGAACACATCTTCTGTCACATCTTCTGAACCTTAAACACTGTAAAAAGTATCTGTAACTTACCTCCCAACTCCAACTCAATTATTATTTAACATTGCTTAAAAATATAAACAAAAGGAGAAAGCTGAGGAGGATGCTTTCAACATCCGAAAAATTGACTTGCAAAAGCTAGAAAATGCAGACTTAAGGGTGACTTATTTTCAAAGGAAATATATAAAATATTCCACCAAAATATATACTTCAAAATGGTACAATTTCTTGCACATCTTCTTTACCCAAAAACACTGTAAAAAGTACCCAACTTCCCTCCCAACTCTGTTAAATTGTGGAGAGTTCACACTTGGGTCGCCATCACCCCGGGTCACAGTTCCGCAGTTGCAGCCGGAATAAGAGTCACAACCGGAGTCACAACTGTCGCGTTTTACTCAATTTGCAGTCGATTTAATTTGTTTTCGTCTGGGAAAATGGGAAATGGTAGCGAGCCGGCGGCAACTGGGGACTGCCAGCGAGACTGGGAGACTGCTGACCAGGAACTGGCCACGGCCACGTCAACTGAGATTGAAAAGTCTTTGGAGTTTGGGGAGGCGTTTGCAAGAGTCCTACACAAGCCCCAATAAATAGATTGTCACAGCTATATGACAGCAGGTGGTGTCGGTGATTGGAAAGAAAGTTTATAGAAACAAATCAAATCAGGGAAGCTCTTACTAAAACTATGAAGAGCTCCTCTTTTTATACTGCCTTATAAAATAGCTATTTTAAATTATTCCCCCTGAACAAATAACTATTTAATATCGTTATTTTATTAAGCTCATTCCCTCTTACTATAATTTATTGCAGTGCAGTGCCTTATTGCCATGGCAAATAGATTCCTTTCGGTTTGATTGGCGCACATTAAGCTTTGGCTTCGAGCTCACTAAATAAGCCAAAGAAGTGCATTCCCGGTGTGGTGGAGGTTAACCCCGAAAAACAACTTGGCCTGGAGCTTTTTATATGTTTCTCCATTCGTTATTGCTGTATTTCAAGCGGTTCTGTACGTGACTGTACTTTATGACGCTATAGAGATATATCCCCGAGGGAATGAGGGAATGGGTGCCCAGACAGACTCACCGAAAGAGAGCATCAGCCAACAGCGCCTTGGTGCAAGCGCCGCACAATGGCTCATTATAATTTGCGGTTGTCGGCGCACAAAATGAAGTGCGAAATTTATGCGTTATTTTGCAAAATTAAGTGCAAAAATTATAAACTATTATGCGCGGCACGAGGAGAGAGCACGCACAAATTGCCAACTGCGGTTAAGCGGATGGGCGAAGTGGGGAATGGGAATGGGTTTAAGTATTCAGCGACCACGGGGCGTATGAACTATTTAAGCAGTCAAGTGTGGCGCTTGGTCAGCGTAATTAACCCGGCAAACACACATCAACATCAGCATCCACATAAAAGCAGACACATTCAACTAAATATTAAAATATATCGTTAAATATGGACCTTTTCACAGGAATGTAGAGCTAAGCAAAGATATATATTGACTTATGTGAGCAGAAAATAATTGAAATAATTAAAAGTAAATTTATTTATTTCCTTTTAAATTTAATTTAAATATTTATCAGTATAATAACCACTTTAAAGTCTTTATCTGCATGTTCTTGGCATATTTTTTAAATTAAGCCTTGTTTTAACTTTTTCCTTGTATTAATTTTGTACAATTTTCCCCTTAACAAATTATTAAAAATTCTACCGAGCATTTTCTCCATAAATATCCCTCACTCTGAACCTCTGAAAGTGCCCATACATAGTTAAACAGGGGCGGAAAAAGTATTCAGCGAGTATTCTGAATTGCATATTACGCATACGCCCCCTGGGCCAGCAGCAGCAACCAAAGCCAAAGCGGGTCAAACACCGAGAGTTTGGTGTTGCTGTTCGGTGTTTGGCTTGGGTAATGCTTTTCGCTGTTGCTGTTGCTGTTGCCGTTGAGTTAACAAAAGACTCCATAGAAAACGGGAGGCTTTAGTCGCCGCTTGTTGCTGCCATTTGGAGCAGCAGAAAATTGCTCGAAAATCGCTCATTCGCCCCGTTGCACCCGCTCTTTTCCACAGAACTGCCCGAAATTTTAATGGCACCACAAAGCCAAACAATCAAACTGGGCAAGGCTTTTGTGCTGGAGTGCGATGCCGATGGCAATCCCCTGCCCACCATCGACTGGCAATTCAACGGTGAGCCCCTAGCCAATGGCAACTCGCCGGATCTCCTGCTGGAGAACGAGAACACCGAGCTGGTGGTTAGTGCTGCGCGCCAGGAGCATGCCGGTAAGTAAGCTGGAGGGAAAGTGATTGCCGAAAAACGGTTTACATTGCAACGAATCCCAATCCGCGACGCCTTGGACACTTCTTTTCACAGGCATCTATCGGTGCACCGCGCGCAACGAGAACGGAGAGACGAGCGTGGAGGCAACGATTAAGGTGGAACGCTCCCAGACACCGCCGAGGGTGGCCATCGAGCCAAGCAATTTGGTGGCCATTACGGGCACAACCATCGAGCTGCCCTGCCAGGCCGATCAGCCGGAGGACGGACTGCAGGTAAAGTTAACAGTGGATTCTTGCTTCTCCTCATGCTCCTTATCCTCCTCCTCTTGGAATGGCCATAGCCAACGCCATCTTCTCTTATTTGCGCGCCACTTGTTGACGTTTCCTTTACAGTCTGCCTTTAAGCTGGCTCACTGGGAGAAAATGGGGTGTACTATAAAATGAAGTTTATATTAAAATTAGCCTCTTTTCTCCATTTTTATTTGTACAATTTTTAAATAATAAATAATACAAAATATAAGCTTTAAATCCTTTAAATATATATGTTAATCAAGAAGTTTTAGTCAGATTTTTCACACATTTTTTGCTGATTTCCCTCTGATTTATTTCTAATTTTTTCCTGTGCACTTTCTCCCCACAGATTTCCTGGCGCCACGATGGCCGGCTCATTGATCCGAACGTGCAGCTGACGGAGAAATATCAAATAAGCGGCGCCGGCAGTCTGTTCGTCAAGAATGTGACCATTCCCGATGGCGGACGCTACGAGTGCCAGCTGAAGAACCAGTTTGGCAGGACCTCCGCCTCCGCTTTGGTGACCATCAGGTGAGTGGGGGGGGCGGGACAAAGGCAGCAATCCGAATCAAAATCAAATAGCTCAACTTTGAGCGGCGACGACGACGACGACCGCAACTTTAATTGCGCTGTCGGCGCCGGCGGGGCCGAGGAAGGCCAAGGGATGGCATGAAACTCCATTAAAATCAAAGGGAAAAGTTTTGCTCAAAGGGGAAAACTGCCTGCCAGCAGCGCTGTTGATGCTGCTGATGGGAAAACTGCAAAGAAAAGCGGCCTCTGAAGCGGAGGACGCACTTAAAATGCATTTAAGTGTGCGGTAAACTTGCTTAATTAATTGAAAAATAGTTGGAAAGGCAACAAAAAAATTAAATACAGTGGGTTAGATTACTAAATAATTTATAAATCCTGTTAATCTTGTAGGAAAATTAAAGAAAAAATATGTTTACAAGGTTTTAAAGGTAGGAAAGGTTTAATAAATAATTATTCAGGTTTTTTCTTTTACGAATTAAGTTCGAAATCTTTTTTGGGAAAAATGCTCAATCTTCTGAAAAGTAGAACTAAAAATTTCAAAATTATGGTTATAAACGTTTGAATTTACATTTATTACTCTATGTAATTATTTGACATAATTCCCAGTCGCTTTAGGTTCCAACTTTTCACAAACTTTTCAACCTAGTTGGAAAAATGTACAAAGTTTTGTTTGAAATTTATCTAAATTGGATTACAATTGTTGGCAGGCATGCCTCAAATGATTTTTTAATCCTTGCGGGGAGCTCCAGTGAGCCAAATTGCTTGGAAGCCGCCTCCCCCACAAGGAGAGCAACTCTAAAGCTGCAGCACAGTGGCCGAAAAGGCTGACAAAACCAGGAAAATCCAGAGAAAACCAGTGAAAGGCAGGGAAAACCAGGGAAACCCAGTGGAAACCATGGAAATTCAGATAAAATGAACTACCCTCTCCTCTAGGACTCATAAACATCAAACTCCACTGGGCTGGCTGTTATCAAAAGCAGTTAACAGCTGCTGAAAACTTGCTAATCCCAGCTCTGCCAGTTTGCCAAAGGAGGATTCGAGGGATCTCCTCCACATGGACTCCACTGTGTTGTCAGAGCTAAACTGCAAATAAAATATGCACCAAGGCGAACATCAAAAGGCGGCGAAGGCAAGCACAAAAGTTGTCGTCGTCGCCGCCATTTCAGTTTTCAGTTTTCAGTTTGCACTTTTCCATCGCCAGTTGCCTGCCTGAGCTGAAAACTGAAAACTGAAAAACGTGCTATGCCCGGAAAAGCTACGTGCCACACTCTCACACTCAGACTCACTGGGAAAAGCGGTGAAAAGACACACAGAGACCGAGAGAGAGAGAGAGTGAAAATTCCTCAGTGAGGCAACCGCATAAGTTATCCAAATTGCCCAAATTGAAATTGAGTTGACAAGTTGCAGGCTGAAACAAGAAATGTGAGGGCCACACACTGAGCCAAGTCTTAGATTGGTAAATGGAATTAGGTACATCTTTTAGGGGACGCCAGATATTTTCATGTATTTTTAATATAATTAAAAAATTGGGGCGCTTACGGTAGGTGTTGCAGAAGAATTACCAAAGGGTTCGAACTGAAAACTTGAGCTAAAGTCGGTCAAGAGAGGATAATGATGAAGGAGGTGTTGGTTTCCTCCTGGGAAAACTGTATATCCCAGTAGCACAATATCCTTGCTAGTCTTTAGGCATCAAGTTGCGTTTTAATTTATTTTATACTATTTTTTATAATATAAAACATTTTAAAATCATTTATATTAATTTAAGACTTTAAAATACCATTTAACCAAGGAATACATATTAGCCCATTAATACCTTTAAATATAATTAATTTCCTTAATTTCAATACATTTTCTGCCTTCAATTTTTCCCGTGTTTAGTTAGAAACTAGAAACTTGTAACCATCTATAACTTTTACTCTGCTTTCCAGCAGAGCAAGTGAAGTTTTCAAATTGTTTGTTCCGCAAAAAAGCGACACGATGTGAATTTATTGAGCAAATGGTCGGTCGTCTCTACATGCCTCCGCAGACCGTAAATCAATTTGAGGCGGCAAAAAATAAGGCAAAAGGCGAAGGGAACACGGAGTTGGCCATTAACCGCCGACTGGCAAACGGAGACCAATGATGGCCCACAAAAGAACCGCCACACAGCGGCTTACTTTCTGCTTACACAGCCATTTTCCAAATGCATAATGCAGCGGAAAAGCTGGAAAAGCGGGCGCTGCTACACCGGGGACACTGGGGAAAAATGTGTCAAGGAAAAGGGAACTAATTAAATAGGAAAAGGGAACTAATGAGATGCTAAACATCTTAATACCTTTGGCATAATAATCCCAGAAATTATTTTTAACACAAAATGTTTATGGATTATAATATTAACAGAAAAATGTTACAAAATTATTATATATTTTCAAGGCTCTCTGGCGACTTTAAAATCTCTTTAAGAGACCTTGATAAGAGTGAATTTAATTCCAAATAATAAATTCCCATAAAATCCACCATGCCTGTAATTTAAAACCCATAAATATCTAGTTTTTCTTGGTGTGCACAGAAGGGAAATCTCTGGATTTCCATGTGTGTCTGGTGTACGCAGCATTTAGTGGCACGACGGAAGCTGAATCGGCTTACAGTTCTCCGCCGGCAGCATTAGGAAACTTTACTCATTACCGAGGCGGGAACCTCAGTCGTCGCCAGACCGCAGCACAGTGACGGGGGCAAAAAATTACAAAGAAAAAGCCCCGAGTCCGTGGATCCCTCGGATCCCGGAGAGTGTGAGAAAGCGGCGCTAAAAGTGAAAAACTATGTTGAAAGACGAAGTAAAGCGGTAGGGGGAGAAGCAGCCTGGATCCGGATGAGGTGGTGGCAACCGGGAGCCCGCAAAAAGTAAGCGAAAACCGCTGGAAAGACCAACCCAACCAGGGCAACAATGGCAACAAATGGCCAAAAACAACAAGAAAAAGCACTGAAATCCGCCTAAGTTTGTGGGGTAAAGCTGGCGTAAAACAAAAGCTTATCCAGTTACTGCCATTGTTGTTGCTGCCACTGTGGAACCTCATCCTGCTTTGCTCGTGCCCCTCATCATGCTCCCGATCCTAGTGCTACTGGCAAAAGGGCTAACCACGGAAATACATTGCCATACGCCGCAGCATGTGGCAAAGGCGAGAGTGCAGAAGGAAGAGGAAGGGAGCGGAAGCCAAAGCCAACAAAAAACTTTACACAAAATTAGGCAGCGCCAGAGAGGCGACAGAAGGGATACCTTACTTTATTTTACAATACTTTATCAGTGATATAAAATACCTTAAAATTTATATATTTTAATTTACTGATCATTTAATTAATTAAGGAAAATTACAATTTTTAATAAAAAACCAACAAAAAAAAAAACTTCGTGGCTAATTTTAAGAGCCTATTTAGTATTTAAAATTATTAATCAGTGTTAATTATCATATTCAAATCATTTGTTAATATTATTTTAAATATTTCGACCACATTTAACAAAATAGTAACAATAAAATCCCTTTTCTTTATAATTTTTCAGAAACCTTTCAAAAAATGTCCGAAATCCCCTTAAATTTTTCCATTAGCTTAGTTAGTAGTTAGTATTTAAAATGCATTAACAAGTAATACATATTTCTAAAATATTTAATAAAATTAAAAAACCTTACTTATTTTCTTAAAGTGCCAGAATTCATCAGAAACCTTACAAAAAATGTCGAAAATACCCTTACACTTTTCTATTAGTTTATCTTAAAAGGTTTAAAATCATTTAAGGTGCTTTAATTTATTTGTATGGTATTTTAAATACATTAACAAGTAATACACTTTTCTAAACATTTTAAAAAAAGTATAGAAACTTAACTTAATTTCTTGAAGTACCATTTTTTTTCTGTTTAAAATGGTTTAAAATCGTTTAAGTTGCTTCAGGGAATTTTAAAAACCTATAAAAATAATATTAAATTCTCCCTACTCTAAAAATGTCTTTTAAATTTCCTTAACCTTTTTCCCAATGCCCAATAATGTCCGACATACCCTCAACCAATTGTAAACCCAAGAACAGCAGGCAAAAGGGCAGCCACAGGATGGCAAGTATAGAAATATGTAGTTGGCGGGTCCACAAAATCCACTGCCTGGCAGGGAGTTCCGAAATGGCAGCCGTAGTGGCCAGGAGGAGTCCAAGCCAAAGCGAGAACCAGAACCCCTAGCAACTGATAGTGGCAGACTCCTTGCGCAGCAACAGGGTGTATTATGGTCGTTAAGTTATTACCTACAACGTCGCCTCCGCCGCAGTACAATGCCAAAGTTTACACAGGCGAAAGTTTCCTCGAGGAGGAGCATTCCTTGGCGAAGCGCAGCGGAGAATGCAAGGCATGAATTGTTGTTAATGCTACCCTGCCCTGGCCTGGCTTGGCCCACTTCCCAACCTGCTCCGCAGTCTGAGCTGGAAAGGAAAGCGCGGATTTTCTGTCCTTTTTGTTGGCGGTAAAAAAATCCAGCATAATTTCGTGGCAGGGCAAGACAGGCGCAGAAAGGGAAATAGACTGTCGGGCATTTTTATTAGACAAGGCGACCATTTGGGCGAGTCTCCTTGGGGGTCCACCGAGTCCTGCGGATCCTTGACTCCTCGACTCCTGGCCCTGGCATTATGGTAATTAAAATGTGCAAATTCCTTAAAATATCTTGATTGTTTCAGCGCTTTGTGCGCTTCTTTATGGAGGTTGTCAACTGTTGGTGTCTTGGAAATTAGGACCAGTCTTAGATAGGAGGGGGCTTTATTTTCTTTTAAATTTATTAGCAATCAACATTATAAAGTTTTTAGTTGTGCATTTTTTCTAGTATAAATTATATTCTGTTTGAAGGAACCAAAAAGAATTAACATACACAGGGGTTAACATACAGGGTGTCACAGAAACTGAAATTAAACAGTGAAGATTTATTTTGAATTTACCGGAGAGTTAACCGAGGGAATTTCGAGTAGTCCGGGAGAACTTTACAAAGAATTATCAAAAGGTTAATTAAAATATGTTAGAAGTTTACAGAGAGTTAAGAGTAGAAAAATCAAATCTGCAAGGATTTTACGAAAGTAAATTGTGGAAAATGCAGGTGTATTATTAAAATATTACCAAAATGAAAGCAAAGAATATTTTAAGGGTTTTTTCCCATATCTTATATTGTTTTTCAGAATTTTCCTATTAATTTATAATTATTTTTTAACAATACTTTTCCATTAACATCCCTTTCTCTCCCTCAATCTCTTCCAGAAACAACGTGGACTTGGCCCCAGGAGATCGCTACGTGCGTATTGCCTTTGCAGAGGCGGCCAAGGAGATCGATTTGGCCATCAACAACACCCTGGACATGCTCTTCTCCAATCGCTCCGACAAGGCGCCTCCTAACTATGGTGACCTGCTCCGGGTCTTCCGTTTTCCCACTGGAGAAGCTAGGCAGCTGGCCCGGGCAGCGGAGATCTACGAGCGGACTTTAGTGAACATTCGGAAGCATGTGCAGCAGGGCGACAACCTGACCATGGCCAGTGAGGAGTACGAGTTCCGGGATCTGCTTTCGCGGGAACACCTGCATCTGGTGGCCGAGCTCTCCGGCTGCATGGAGCACCGGGAGACGCCCAACTGCACGGACATGTGCTACCACTCGCGGTACCGGAGCATCGATGGCACCTGCAACAACCTGCAGCATCCGACGTGGGGAGCCTCGCTCACAGCCTTCCGGAGACTGGCGCCGCCGATTTACGAGAACGGATTCAGCATGCCCGTGGGCTGGACCAAGGGAATGCTGTACTCCGGTCATGCCAAGCCCAGTGCCAGGTTGGTGTCCACCTCCATTGTGGCCACGAAGGAGATAACGCCGGATGCCAGGATCACGCACATGGTAATGCAGTGGGGTCAGTTCCTGGACCACGACCTGGACCATGCCATACCCTCGGTGAGCTCAGAGAGCTGGGACGGCATCGATTGCAAGAAGAGCTGCGAGATGGCGCCGCCCTGCTATCCCATCGAGGTGCCACCCAATGACACGCGAGTGCGGAATCGTCGCTGCATCGACCTGGTGCGCTCCAGTGCCATCTGTGGCTCCGGGATGACCTCCCTCTTCTTCGACAGCGTCCAGCACCGGGAGCAGATCAACCAGCTGACTTCGTTCATAGACGCCTCGCAGGTGTATGGCTACAGCAAGCCATTTGCCCAGGAATTGAGGAATCTCTCGGCGGAGGAGGGTCTGCTCCGGGTGGGAGTTCATTTCCCGCGGCAGAAGGACATGCTGCCGTTTGCCGCGCCCCAGGATGGCATGGACTGTCGCAGGAACCTGGATGAGAACACCATGAGCTGCTTCGTGTCAGGGGATATTCGAGTCAACGAGCAAGTGGGTCTCCTGGCCATGCACACCATCTGGATGCGGGAGCACAATCGGCTGGCCAAGAAGCTCAAGGAGATCAACTCGCACTGGGACGGGGACACTCTGTACCAGGAGGCCAGGAAGATCGTGGGCGCCCAGATGCAGCACATCACCTTCAAGCAGTGGCTGCCCCTGATCATCGGCGAGAGTGGCATGCAGATTTTGGGCGACTACAAGGGCTACGATCCCGCGGTGAATCCCAGCATTGCCAATGAGTTTGCCACCGCTGCCCTGCGGTTTGGCCACACCATCATCAATCCCATACTGCACCGACTGAACGAGTCCTTCCAGCCCATTCCCCAGGGCCACCTGCTGCTCCACAAGGCCTTCTTTGCCCCCTGGCGCCTGGCCTACGAGGGTGGAGTGGATCCCCTGATGAGGGGCTTCCTGGCCGTGCCCGCCAAGCTCAAGACGCCCGATCAGAACCTGAACACGGAGCTCACGGAGAAGCTGTTCCAGACGGCGCATGCCGTGGCCCTCGATCTGGCTGCCATCAACATCCAGAGGGGCAGGGATCACGGAATGCCCGGCTACAATGTCTACAGGAAGTTCTGCAATCTGACGGTGGCCCAGGACTTTGAGGATCTGGCGGCGGAGATCAGCAATGCCGAGATACGTATGAAGATGAAGGAGCTGTACGGGCACCCGGACAACGTGGATGTGTGGCTGGGCGGCATCCTGGAGGACCAGGTTGAGGGCGGCAAGGTGGGTCCGCTCTTCCAGTGCCTGCTCATCGAGCAGTTCCGACGTCTGCGGGATGGGGATCGCCTGTACTACGAGAATCCCGGGGTCTTCACTCCCGAGCAGTTGGTCCAGATCAAGCAGGCCAACTTCGGCAGGGTCCTCTGCGATGTCGGCGACAACTTCGACCAGGTCACCGAGAATGTCTTCGTGCTGGCCAAGCACCAGGGTGGCTACAAGAAGTGCGAGGACATCGCCGGCATTAATCTCTATCTGTGGCAGGAGTGCGGCAGGTGCAACAGTCCTCCCCCCATCTTTGACTCCTTCATACCCCAGACCTACACGAAGAGGAGCTCCCGGCAGAAGCGGGATCTCCACCAGCAGGACATAACCACCACTGCCGAGAGCTATGACAGCCCCCTGGAGTCCCTGTACGATGTGAACGAGGAGCGGGTCAGCGGTCTCGAGGAGCTCATTGGCAGCTTCCAAAAGGATCTCAAGAAGCTGCACAAGAAGCTGCGCAAGCTGGAGGAGTCCTGCAATGCCGTGGACTCCGAACAGCCGCAGGTGGTTCAGCTGGCTGCCGCACCCGCTCAGCAGGTGGTGATGTCCAGCAAGCCCAAGCGGAGCCACTGCGTCGACGACAAGGGCACCACGCGGCTGAACAACGAGGTGTGGTCGCCGGATGTCTGCACCAAGTGCAACTGCTTCCACGGCCAGGTCAACTGCCTGCGGGAGCGATGCGGCGAGGTCTCGTGTCCGCCGGGAGTGGACCCACTGACGCCACCAGAGGCCTGCTGCCCCCACTGCCCCGCGCTACCGAACGTCAAGTGAAGCCCCCAAGTCCCCCAAAGCCCCCATGAAATACGCATATCGATGTACACGTTTATCCGTAGTGTAGCCTCACTCACTCACTCTAATCAAAACGAAAACAAAATCCAAACACACCGGCAATTGCGCAATGAGCATGTTTAATTGACAATTAACTAACAATTAACGATGTAACAATGCTACACATGTAATAAAATAAAGCACATTAATATATCCCATAGAGAAACGATAGACTAAATATTTTAAAAATACTTTTAGACAAAAAGTTCCAATTAAAATTCAACTTTAAAAAAATAAAATGTATACCCAAGTAAGTATATATTTTTTTTAGTTTATTTTAAATCTTCTGGGAAAGATTTTCAACAATTTCTGTGGCAGATCTGATAAAGAATCAAAGTTTTCAATGTTTTTAAAGACAAAAATCGATCTTAAATCGATAAAATCTCTTTTCTTCCACCTCTAATCTGTGAAGCCTCCTTTTATGAGTCAAACTTAACGTATTTAAGGTGGGTGGCCTTGGCTATCACCAAATCATCCTTCTTATGCTTCACTGTACAGTCAATGAAGGCCAGGTACTTGCCCACCTTCGATAGACTCGCCTCGACGATGACATCGTCACCCAATTTGGCGCCATTCAAGAAATTCACGCTAAGATCCACCGAAACCCCGGGATGACAGGGCTTGGATATCAAAGCATATGTGGTGATCGTGTTCACCAGGGTCACTATGTAGCCGCCATGGAGGAAGTTGTAAAAGTTCACATGGTCCTGATCCACTTTCAGCTCGGCAGTGCAGGTTCCATCGCCGCCATCCAAGATTTTCACCTTGAAATGGATTAAAAAATTAGTTTAAATATAAATCTATATGCATATATGGCAATTCTAACCTTTTTAAGGTGACTTTCAAAGCCCGTGGACTTGGCTATGATTTCGGAGATGTGTTTGACGAATTCCACGCCCTTCTTCCGAGTTGCCATAATTTTATAAAATGGATGTTACTCCTCAGACAATCCGTTAGCTACTAGCTTGTTTTAAAAACTTGTATTGCATTGCAATTTGAAATCTACAAAATACAGATAGTAGATAGATAGATAGATAAGACTTACGATCACTTGATCTTCAAGTTAAAGGTACAGATAAGTTTCCCAGAACTGACGCCAACAGATTTTAATCGTTAAGTACAGAAGGATTCCTTTGATTTTCCTTATCTTTAAGTGCATTTTTACGCTTTCTTCTTGAAGTAAACAGGAAAAGTCAACAAAACAAAGGTAAACAGGTATGACGTTAAGTTATGAAATAATATGTAATACAAAACCTACTAAAACTTTAGCCGTAAAACCGCCAAAATTCAATTTCAACCCAGAGATTGAGCACAAAAAATTAAGTGACAAAATAAAAAGAAACATTAGCCGTCTTGGAGAGGTACCGATGCATTTTTAATTCATTCTTTAAAATTGTAACAGTTTTTCCGAAATCAACTTCAATTTTATTTAAAAATTCAGCTTTTTCTTGTCAAACTGAATGTACTTGACCTGTCCACCCTTGGCGATGATCCTGCCGTCCGATTTCCGCCTGAGAACCAAATCCAAATAGGCCATTTTCTTGCCCGCCCGCACGGTATTGGCTTCAACTTCAAGGACGTCTCCCAGATTTGCTGGCGTAATATAGCTCACGCTCAGGTTAGCCGTGACTCCGGGATGCGTTCCCTTGGAGATCATGGCATATGAGGTGACATTGTCCACAATTGTGCCCGTTAGGCCGCCATGCATGGTTCCGTCGCGATTCAGATGCTCCTTCTCAACAGTGAACTCGCCCAAAACACGACCATCGCCGCCTTCCGTGAGTTTGATCTGTTAATTTTTAATAATTTTATTCGTAATGTCATTTTAAAGGAAGTTTCAGAGCTTTGAGAAAAGAGAGAGTTATTTTACCATTCTCAAGACCCGGTCGAAGCCCGGCTTGCAAACGGCGTAGTCGGCTATATTCTTTATGTAGTCAAGTCCTAATTTCTTTCCCGCCATTCCACTGGATCTCTGCGATTCCTGAACTTTGCGCGACGAAGTGACAACGGATACTAAAGCTAAAATTTCCGAAGACCAAGACGTCAGCAAACTGAATGTGCACACATTTACAGACCTCTTATCACCCCTATGATAGTATTTTTATATTTTTATATTTTTTATAGATGGTAAAAGTTTCTTACTTATAATATAATAAACTTTCCTCAGGTAAGTCGTTTTTTGGTTTATTTGAACTATTTTTATAAACGAAACTAAACCAATGATATCGGTGTCTATATAGCCTCCTTTGTATATTCATTTCCTACTTAAAATTCACGTATTTCAGGTGAGAGCCCTTGGCTATCACCGAGTCATCCTTCTTGTGCTTTAGTGTGCAGTCAATGTAGGCCAGATTCGTGCCCGCCTTGGTGAGATTCGCCTCAATGAACACATCGTCGCCCAGTTTTGCGCCCTTTAGGAAATTCACGCTAAGATCCACCGAAACACCGGGATGACAGGGCTTGGACATCAAGGCGTAAGTGGTGATCATATCCACCAGGGTAACTATGAAGCCGCCGTGGAGGGAATTGTAAAAGTTTACATGATCCTGATCCACTTTGAATTCGGCAGTGCAGACTCCATCGCCGCCATCCAAGATTTTCACCTTGAAATAGATTAAAATAAGGTAAAAATGTATTATAAAACACAATATATATGGAAAATCTAACCTTATTAAGGTGATTTTCGAATCCCGTAGACTTGGTAATGATTTCGGTGATGTGTTTGGCGAATTCCAAGCCCTTTTTGCGAGTTCCCATAATTTTTTGAAGTGTGTGTTACGTCTCCGACAATCCGTTGATTACTAGTTTTGCTTCTGAAAAACTTTGATTGCAAAAGTAAACTGCTATGAAATGATGTTATGAAATGGCCAAGAATGATCAACCTACCAAAACTCCATCAAAAATAACCCCAAAGATCCAAAAGATACCCGCAAATCGAGCAATAAAAACCAAGTTACAATATATAAACAAACAACAGCTGTGTTCGTGAGTTATCGATTAACCATGCTCCCCAATCGATATATCGAAAGATTGTTTAATTTCTTCTTCAAAATTGTAACAGTTTTTCAAAAGATTAACTAAGAGTCCATCTTGAAATCCATCTTGTCCTTATCGAACTGAACAAACTTGACTTGTCCACCCTTGGCGATGATCCTTCCATCCGATTTCCGCCTGAGTACACAGTCCAGATAGGCCAGTTTCTTGCCCGCCCGCACAGTAGTGGCCTCGACTTCAACGACTTCTCCCGGACTAGCTGGCGTAATATAGTTCACGTTCAGATTCACCGAGACTCCGGGATGAGAACCCTTTGACATCAGGGCGTATGTGGTGACATTATCCACAATGGTGGCCGTTAGACCGCCGTGCAATGTTCCACCGCGATTCAGATGCTCTTTTTCCACAGTGAACTCGCCCAAAGCACGACCATCGCCGCCGTCAGTGATTTTGATCTGAAAGGAATATAATGTTTTAAATTAAATAAATATCCCAATGTTTAAAAACAATTTAAGTAATTTAAATGACGAAATATTTTAAAATCAACGGATTTAAAAACCTCTGCAGAGCTCCCGATAGAGATGCAAGTTTAAAGGCCGCGCTCACTTATCGATAACTCGGCACTGTTATATAATACCATCACTGGCTCAAGCAGCTGTTTTGCATGTGAATCGACGGCGTCACTTGCAATTTGTTGCATTTCTTTTGTGTAATCTCACCATATTCACGACCCGGTCGAAGCCCTTTGTGCCGCTGATGTACTGGGACACATTCTTCACGAAGTCAAGACCAAACTTCTTGGCCGCCATTCCACTGGATCTGGGATTCCTGAACTTTGCGCTACGAAATGACGAGTGTTACTGAGGCAGCAATTTCTGGCGGCGGCCAAGACGGAGGAAAACGTGAGTATTTTGTGCGTGTGTGTGTGTGTGTGGGAGGTGTGCACGCACACACTTAGAGAATGCCGTGATTTGCGGGTTTTGTTGTGCTCGCGCTGTTCGTACTAACAAAGTCTAAATAACACAATTTATTAAAGAAAATAGATATTATCACGGTTTTTACTTTTACTCCTTAAAAGTACTTTTATTTTTCATAAAAAAAAAGCTTAAAATTCAAGCAATTAAAGTTTAGTATTATTAATTAATGGAAAAAAAAAGGTTGGGTATATGGGATCTTTGCTACTAATTTTAATGAGTAATATCTCGAGAAAGCGAATTTGCCGAGATATGTGTTATATACCAAAAGTTGAGGCATATCCAGGGCTATATGACCTTGAATGACTATCAAAATCGTTAGAGCCATTTTTAAGAAAACTTCAATAACTTAAAAAAAAAAATTAATTTTAAATATAAATTCTTTAATATTATATTTAGATAAATTATGTCAAGGCAAAACTATTATCATTTCAAAATACCTTTCCAACGACATATAGCACGTTTCTGTAGCTTTAGTCGTTGAGAAGTTATGGGCGCGGGAAATCTGGCATTTTTAGCTGTTTTCCCGCCAAACTAGGGGGAAACCCAAAAAGTCGTAGAGCAAAAAATGTTCAGCTCGAGCTGTTTAACAAAATAAAAGTAGTTCCAGGACTTTAAAACAAAAAAATCGACACACAGACAGACAGACAAACAACAGGACAAACGTTTTCATTTCGGAAAGGCCGT
>VNKF01008465.1:0-27054 GCA_008044355.1 Drosophila lacteicornis
GTCTTGCATTATTAGTTCACGTACGCCATCGATGTTTTCTGGCACAACGGCTGTTTTTGGACGACCTTCGCGGAATTCGTCTTTGAGGGAGCGTCGGCCACGATTGAATTCGTTGTACCAGTTTTTCACAGTGCTATAGGATGGTGCTTCATAGTCATACAAAGATTTAAGTTCATCGCTGCACTCTTGTCGTGATAATCCACGCCGAAAGTTGTGAAAAATGATCGCACGAAAATGTTCACGAGTTAATTCCATTTTTTTGCGAAATTGATTTTTTTAAGTAACTGTAAACAACACAAATGATAGTCGTACGTCAAACCGTTCTGAGTACGTTTATGCTTAAAAATGTCGAACTTTTCAATGGAAATGTCAGATTCCACCTAACAACACTTAGTGTTGCCTAGGCCAGAAATATATATAGCAGCCCACGTATTTATACAAATAATTAGAGTAGTTGGTAATTATTCTACAACAACAATGTCGTGGATCTTTATTTTTAATTTTATTTCAAAAACATGAAAGATATTTTTGGGGAACCGAACTTTCTATACACTTGCAGTTTGCAATTCGATCTAAACGTTTCTATGATACTTATAATTTAATTTAATTTAATTTAATTTTATTTAAAGTTCTTCCTAACGCTACAAGTATAAAACTTATAATTTAATGCGCTAGTCACACAGGACAAGTTAATTTGAAATCATTGTTCTTAGTTAAGTACTACATCGAATTTTAATTATACTTATATTAAAGCTAAAGCTAGGGTCGCTTTGTTTTTATGCTATGTTAATATCTTTTAAGTGCTAATTAAGTTTTTCTTTAAACTGCGCTGCACTGCTAATATTTTTAAGGGAATTTGGAAGTTGGTTCCATAGCCTTAAAGCGTTTATAATTGCCGTTCAGTGCCTTATTTAAATAATAATATTATTATTATTTATTGTACTCTGTTGCCAAAAGTTTAAAACTTAAGGTACAGGGAGGAATCGGCCATAGTTGCTAAGACTTTCGGCCGGACTAAATTAATATTATTATTATTATTATTATTATTATTATTATTATTATTATTATTATTATTATTATTATTATTATTATTAAGACATAGTCGAACGATATCAATTCATCGAAAATAAACATTATTGCTGGTGTATAGAACCTTGATATATAAAAACACCGAAGTCATCCGATTTTGATGAAATTTAATAAGGTGTTTCTATACCCTTGCAGATGAGTCGATCGAGCCATGTCCGTCCGTCTGTCTGTTCGTTACTATGCAAACTAATATCGCAGAAAGCCCAAAATCGGACCAATAGCCGACTTTCGTTGTTTCCAAAGAAATCGGATTACTTGTAAAACAAAATATATGATTTTTAAATATATTTTATCAAATTTATATATAATTTTTTTCCTATTCCTAGCTATAGGATCTAGTCGTCCCATCCGGCCTCTTTCCGACTTATATATTACCTGCATTGGAAAAAAAACTATTTGGAAAGATTCATTCAGGTAGTTATAAGATGACAACCAAGTTTTCATAGAAATGGACAGACGGAGGGATAGACAGACGGACAGATGTACTATAACCTTGTTATTGCCTTAAGAAGTTTCCTTGACCAATATTCAATGCAGTTGTTGTCACTCTTTAGCAATGCATGCTGTATTTCAAGAGCACCTCCAGGCAGAGCACCTCGCTTCCCACAGAAAGCTGACTGGTGTCACATTTAATTCAATTGCTTCTGCTGCTGCGGAGACACAAAAAGTGGCAGCAACTGCTGCAGGAATGACAGAGCAGAGGCGGCAACAAAAGGGCTGCCAGCTGCGATTGCAGCAGTTCCACTGGGTGGGTTTGATGAAGGAGGCGGGATGGGGAAACAGGGCGGGTTCGGGGAGCTGCCACGGATATGTCGCGCAAGGCTGGCAGGATATATCGGATCGTGACAGGAACAGAAGTCGGCCCAAAGGCAGCCGGAGACGTCAGCTCACGCACTCGACAAAAGTTTCCACAGCTTAGAAAGGTTTTTTTTTGCGGGAAAGAGATGGTTCCCAGCCACATATTGTGAGAACAGAATTGAATTGACAACGCATTTCCGCATCGATGAGTCCGCGTGAGAGACCCCAATCTTACAACCCCTATTTTTCTCGCCCCCCGGAATCGGGTGAGCCTTTGTTCGATTTCAGGCAGTTCATCATTTTTCCAAAAGTTTTTTCTGCCCGATTTTGCTGCTTCGCATATGTTGCGGAAATGTCAGGGAAATGTGCATGTAAAATCTGCTTCTTCTTTCTTTGACAGATGTCAAAGATCCATGGTTGAGAGAGGGGGTGGAAGGTTAGGGGGGAGATAGGAAAAGCTAGCCACAACTAATAGAACAGCCACTCGTATCACTGTTTCTCGGAAAGTCTTCCCAGCCCGTTCCATCCGCTTCTGTCTGACGGCAATTGCCGAATAATGTTGAAATCATAAAATATTTAAAGTGCCTCGTCTGAAGAGGAGTCCTGACTCCACTCCCCTCCAGTGTACTTCTCATCTCTGCATTCCCAAGCCCCCATTCCACGCCCACGTTCCTTCTCTTTTTGGTTTTCCTGCATGCGACATAACATGATGAATTTTTAATGCGGATTTTTCGCAAATATTTTTTTCATCTGGCTGCTGGAAAATATTTTAAAGCATACTTTGAAGCCTCGATGGGTGAGGATATTTAATAAAAGGTTACTCGCATAGAAGATGTGTAAAGATCAAATTTCAAATGTACTTTTGTTCAATTGTAGTAAAAACTTCTTAATAAAAGATATTACTAAATCACTGAATAAATGTTGATCATTGTTGCTAGCCACCTTAAGGTAGAAATTAAACGTTTTTTTAGTCATAGGATACTTGGATTAGCAGTTGGTAAAAAGAGGCAGAACAATTGAAATTTCCACACCCCAGAAAAGAGGAGAAAGGGGGTGAGTGAGAATTAGTAGAAAGTGAGAAAGTCACTTGGAGAGGAGGCTATGGGGCAGACATCCAATGAATGGCATGGAGCGCACGAAAGATAAACCAACAGAGCAGTCTCCTGACTTTTGGCCTACACTGTGAGCGGAAGCGAGAGGAAAGGAAACGCATGGGAATGTGGAGGAGGTCCCCATGACCAGCCCAAGCCTCTTTATGGCCTCCCCCAAGGAACAGACAGACACTGGCATAGTCAACATCTTTTCCTGCTCTGGCACGATTTGCTCGTTTTAATTTCTTTGCCACTTGCCTGCTACATATTTTCACACTTTATCGTCACTTCCATGCTCCTCCTGCCACGCCCACTCCCCGACCAGGCCCCTTTGTTTGTTTGTTTGCCAGCCTGTCTGTCAAATGAATTATTTGCATAGTTTCGGGCGCCGCAGCAGCAGAGCCAGCAGATCCAGCAGATCCAGCAGAAATAGCAAAATGATATGGAATCAAACTCTGAAAATTGCATCCAACGGCATTCTATGCGCGAGTAGTTGGGGCTAAGCACGGATTTCCACGCCCTGCGCCGTCGTGTAAACATTTATTTGATGCCTGAATAAGTTTTAAATATGCATGTCCTGGAATAGATGTCTATGCACTCTGCCAGCCGTAGATATACATAGCTCGGCCCTTGTCCCCTCGTCCGGCTAATCGCATGTGTGATACGGACCTAAACGCTGTTCGGTGTGGTAAGTGATTGAAAGCTGGAAAAATCATGAATCGTGAATGAGTTCGAATTGCCAGCCGAGGAGTTTGAAGATATAAAAGCAATATTTTTTGTTAAATTTTTGTGGGTTTTCTAGTCGGGTAAATGACTGAAAATATTAAAGGTTCTCAACTGTGCATTTGTAGTACTTTTTCAACGTATTCTTAATCCAGAAACCCCATTAAATTATTATTGAATTTAATTAAAAACGTTCAGAGCGTCATAATTTAACGTATCCTAGAAAGCATGCATTTTATGGTAGGGATAATCTCTTCTGGATTATTCTTTGGGAGGATAGCACAGCAATGGATTAAGTCAAGGGCAGGTTTCATTCAATCTGGCTTAAATAAAGGAGCCCTTCACCGTTGATTGGCTGCCTTGGACTCAACTGTCTAGTCTCGATTGCTCTGGCTGCTTTCACACAGCTCGCTAATCAAAGTCCGACTGCACTTGAAACTTGCCGGGAATAATGCAGAATCCTTTCAGGGACCGGACCTTGCCCTTGGCGCTTGGCGCTTGGCGCTTGGCACTTGAGCGGCGAATGCATTCACGGCCAACTATTCGGCAGCGAGTTGATTAAAAACGCTTCGCGGCAATGAAGCGAGCTGAAAAAATGGGCGAAATAAATGACTTTCGTTTAGCGGCCGGCGGAAGCGACAAACTATGGTCGCCATTGTGGACCAGCTACGGCGCCTGGGCCGGGAAACTTTTCAAATAGACATTTTCAAAGGCAAACTTTATGCCTTACTTCACTGCCTGTTTGCCAACTTTTTTATCAGCAGCCCCAGACCGAAAACCAGAGCCAGAGCCAGAGCCAGAGCCAGGGCAGACTGGCCGGATGTTTAGCCCGACGGGTTAGGACGCCGCTGCAACGGATTGCGAGGCAGATGGGGGCTGGGACTCCGGTTGTTTCGTCCTGTGGTTAGGCCATTTACAGCTACAGCTAGGAGCCCGGCCAGCAGACTGTCCACAATTTATGATGTATGCAAGTTGGCCAGTGGAGAAGAGACCGGGGCTTGAAGTCCGGGCCGGCATCACCCGCATTTATGTGCGACTATTTGGTTTATTTCAAATAGAATCACATTCACACACACACACACACTCGGACACTTAGTGGTCTTTATTGGGTTGTTGTTGCCGTTGACCCATGGCTGGCACCCACAGTCGATGCGGTTGGTTGTTTGGCCGTCTCCCGCCTTCCCTTCCGCTGCTCCCCGCTTTTTATTTTCGTTGGGAATGAACCTTTTTCCAGCATTCTCATTCAATTTGGATCCACAAAACACACAAACACCCATACGCCCACACCCACACCCACACACACGCACACACATTTGTCATTATAGTTTATGTAGTTTGCGGTCACATTTGGCCAGGCAATAAGGGTTTGGGCCACCCTGTGGCCCCAGCTCCTGCTCCTGCTCCTGCTCCTGGAAAGCGCCTGCAGTTGCCCAACTCACAATCGAGTGCTAATTTTAAATGTATATGGATATTTTATTGCTGCCATTAGAGTTATTAGACTGAGATCTGGTAGTTGCCGTTGCTGTTATTGTAGTTTGTTAAGTGCCAAGATAAGAGAGTGCCGGGCAGGGCTCGGGGAGAGGTCTGTTAATGGACGCCAGTTGAAAAGCCAAAACGATAAGGCTGCGGGATGACAGAGTTTACAGCCCGAGATTGGAATTCGCTTAAATGGAAATATGATATTGGGACATAAGGGAAATATGCGAGGATAGGGGCTATTCCCCACGGCACAGCAAGATGTTTGAGTTATGTTCCATGAACGATATCTGCACTTAACAGTGGCTTAAAGCGGCTCATCCACGGCAGCAGGTTGTATTTAAGGGAGTGTCATCAATAATCTATATCGGATTAAATAAAATAAGAATGAGGAATACACACTTGCCACTGGCCCCAATAAATAAAGCACCCAAAATACTTTGAGCTGGAGTATGTGTCTCCGTCAGCGGGCTATTAGGAAAAGGGTTTTTACCAGTTATGCTTTGGACTTTGTTATCCAACACCTTTTCTTTCTTTTCTCTTTCACCCACACACACCCTCTTGGGGGCTGCCAATTTGTTTTAGAGCTTTGAGTGCTTTTCTGGGGTCCGCCAACTAGAATTTCTTTTGTTGCCGGTTGGTTCCTCGGGCGCTCTTTATGGCCCTTTTTCTGCGGACCCTTTGCACGCATGCAGCCCGGCCCCCTTCCTTCCTTTCAGCCCTCTTAGCCGCGTTTCGGGGCGTAGAGCCCTCGCAACAATTCGGCATAAATCAAAATAACTGTCAACGGAAGCGGCGTCCATAGTTTTTCGGACCCGGAACGGAACGAACGAAGCTCTGGGCGGGAGGGGTGTATGCCCATAAACAGGAAGGCCGTGACCATGTCCACGGTTCAACGTTCCTGTCCGGGAAAAATCCGAATCCGGTGTGTCGCACAATGTGCAACGGAACTCCGATTGTAGCAGGACCAGGGCTGCCACCATACCTCCATACCACCATAAACGATGCCACCGCTGTCATTGTTGTCGCCGCCATTTGGCAGCCAATTTGTTCTCCATTTTGTTCTCGGCGGCGTCGCCATAATTAATTGTCCAACTTTTGTGGTCAACTAAGAGCAGCAATCACGAAAAATGAAACCTTTACGGGGGAAGTTATTGTGAAAAGTCGCGCCTCAGTGTGGAAATGATTCATATCTATTAATACTGCGATGCAAACTATTCAGCTAATAAAGTCTACAAAAATATGATGCTCTCCGCGCAGCTGGAAGAGACAATTAACCTGAATGAACTTTAGCGAGAAGCCGTGAGCTTCATTTCGTTTTGAGCAAAATTTAATGAGAGCAGACACTGTCTCCAGTCAGAGTCCATCATTAAGCCCCGAACTGCTGTTGCTGCTTCTGCTGTCTGAATTTGATGAAGTTTTAATAAAACCAGCGACAACAAGCACCGGAGGGGCGAAACATCTATTCGCCGTTTGCCTATTTTGGCCCAATCAAAAATTAATGAGTGCCAGGCGCTTAGAGGTGATAAATCACCTTGACAAAAGGCTCCAGACCAGAAGAACAAGGACCAGGGATGGCAGCAGAGGCTGACAGGCCAAAGGGAATAAGATGGGAAAGAGCAGGAAGGAAGAAGCGCTATGGAACTACGGACTATGGAAGACGAAATGGAAGGGCCATAATAATAATGAATGTCGCCTTTGGTAATTTGCTTTAATTGCCGCCAAAAGTGACACTGCCAAAACAAGAACCTTTGGACTGAGAAAGGCTTTTTAAATTTCTTTGATTTCTATTGCCAAGTTCAGAAATTTCTAATTTTATAATGTCAGTTCTATACAGAAAACAGCAGGAAACGTTTGCTGAACTATTGTATAAATTATGACCTCGACCTTAAAGAATACAAAAGCTTGAGTCACAAAATTTCCCTGACTTAAAAGAATTCCAAGCCCATGATAAACTATTTTGATTCCATGTTCATTGGAACTCACATAGTTTTAGAGGTTTACTTAAATTCTCACAGTGCATTTATGTGGTAAACATCTAAACATAACTAAAGAAAGAAGAGTAATGAATATATGTAGATTTTGTTAAGTACCAGGAACCTCATACTCGAAGCCCTCTACTATTTATATCATTATTTCATGGTTTCTGTTAAACTCTTTTCTTCTTATGACCTTCTACAATGTAACTCAGCAAAGCTGTTCTATAATAATTTCAAACATTAAATAATAAAATGGGTTTTGTGTGTCTTAAAAAAATGTATTTTAACTAGTAATTGCATTTGTAAAAAGCGGGTGACCTGGAAAAATACCAATATAATCACTAAGATGCCAAACCGCCTTACAGTGGATTTGCGGTTACTTTTTAATAAAATATTATTTTACAAGTATTTTAGATTTGTATTTTAAGACAGAAAAGTGGCTTAATAAAGGAAGAACTGCTGGGCACAGATATTTACCTTTATCAAGGGTGGTTAGAGTATTGTAGATTCACTATCTTCTTTCAGTTCTGTCATCGGAGCAGAAAAGCAGAAAAACCGGGGTGGTTGTGCCGGCAAGGGGAAAGCAAGAAGAGGGCACGCAGCATGACGCGGTATTTATTAATTTCTTTGACAAATCTGTTGTGCTGAGTGGTGTTCTCATCGTGTCGCTCTCACCGCCCACCCCTGCCACCTGTCCCGGTCTTGTTTTGAAGCACTTTGTCAAACTTTTGCAACAACTTTGTGGCATACCACGGGGCAAAGTCGCAGCAACTTGCTAAATGCCCAGTCGCACACACACACACCCACTCACACATCCTTACAGATGGGGAGCAAGGACAAAAAGAGCGAGGGCGAGAGAATCACTTGAAAAACGCAAAAGTAATAAACTTAATTGGTTTGTTCGCAGTTACTTGTGCTCGCTCAGACGACGACTCTCCAACATTATCACCACCGCCCCGTGGAAATCCTCTACAGCCGGCACCACTCGAGCATTGCGTTGCGTTTTGCGCTTTTAAGTAGCAAAGTTTTTACTCTCGCCTTGTTTTACTTTATTTTTTTCCGCTCGCTTTTCAGCCAAAGTGTTGAAGTTTGCTCTTCGAGTGCCAGCCTGGGGCCGGGGCAGGGGATTCACACACACAGACACTCAATCACAGAAATAGAAAAAGTTTTGCCTGCATTTGCAAGAGCAAGAAAAATCGCTCATACGCCACGTTGACTCGACGCTGCTCCCCCACTTTCCGGGCTCAAGTGCTTATTATTTTATCTAATGAATCTGTTTGGGATACCTCTGAGGAGAGGGGGCGTGAGGGTCTAGTTTCTATATGAATATGGCAAAAAGTTTCACAAGTACTTCAGTTCACTCGGAAGGATCCCGATGCCGCATCCTTTCTCCTCCTGATTTCTAAAGTTCTTCGCCAACTGTTTATTTTGTCGGCACTTTTATTGCCCCCATTTTGCCACAACTGGGCTTGTATGTGTGGCCTGAGTAATGGATATTTATAATGAATTTTTTTGTTGCAGGGAAACAGAACCCCGCTAGAGCACTTCTGAGTGAGCTATTCTGATGCAAATGTAGTCCGGACAACTCCCGTCTGCCCCTATTATTATGTTGCCACAAGCCACTCACGACGCGGTGTCAACCCAGTTGGCCGCTGAAAGGCGGCACATAATTATGGCCAGGATACAGTCAAAAGTCAGGGGCTTTGAAGACGATTTCCAGCGCCAAAGACGCCGAGTTTAGCGCGTTAAGCATACACACAACATACTCACTGAAATATGCGCAAAGGAAGCGGCAGACGAACATCCTTGCTGCGGCAGCTTTGGCTGCCTTTGGCCCCGGCACTTACGACTAATTGAAGCCAGGGCAGGATGCGAACTCACCTGAAAATAGACAGAGAGAAGGGGAGACACATTTAGAGTAAGACGGAGGAAGTCGAGCCAGGGCGTTGCATAAGCTAACTTTAGTTTTCCCTCTCCCTGGGCCAGATAAAGTTAGTAAAATCGTGTAAATTATGTTTAATAGATAAAGGCGGGCAGAAGGAAGTCCTCCGCACAGGAGGCTGTCTAGACCAGCGACTAATGGAAGCCTCGGTGGGTTCAGGAGTGGGAGTTGGAGTCCGGCCTGGGCAAGGAAGGGGAGCTTCTGCAGGAAGAAAGCTTCCACTTGCAGCTCGGCTGCTCGGCTGCAAGTGCAGCAGTCAGGCAGTTGACAAGAGTCCTTGGCAGCCTCGTGTCATATTATGTCACTTGGTAAGTCGGAAGCCCAACTGCCACCCCCGGGGAATGGGGGCCAGGAGCAGTGCTAGGAACAGTGATTTCTTTGTTGGCTTGCCCGCAGGCCAAAGTAATAAGTCTGCAACCAAGGGGAACAAACAGAGCCTGGCCAAGCAGGCGCGTAATGAAGCTGCCTGGTTGGATGAGTCAGGTTCAGGCTGTTCCATCCCCACGCTCTTCGCTCCTAACTGACCATATGATGCTGTCTGGGCCTGGCTTAAGGCCACTAGCTGCGCTTTGGCCCGGCCGTGTTTACCTGGCTGAAAAGGGCTATAAAAACAAAGACAAATAAACCCGAGAGACGCTGCCGCGGCAGGGAACTAATGTGGAATTTCAGGTTAAACTGGCTTCGCTCCTCCGCTCCCCTTTCCGTACTGGCTCCGCAGGCTCCTAAGAAGAAGAACTCTCCTTCAAGGATGCAAAGTCATAACTCAAAAGTCTAATATCAGGAGCGAAAGGGATGGAAACGGCGCACGCCCGGCAGACTGACAAACATGTGACTTAATAGTTGCCTGAGACTGCAAACTGGAACAGAGGCAGGGCTGAGGCGGATGCAGAGGCGGAGGCGGAGGAGCAGAGCAGTCTGTGGCCAACAGAAACTACAGGAGGATGGCATCAGACGTTCTTAGCGTGGCACAGAGATACACACAAGCATATGTTTCTCGGCTTGGAGTTGTTGTTTTGCGTCTCAGCAGGTTGTCGCTGCCACAACCCTCTGCCTCTCGCCTTTCGCCTCTCTGCTCCTGGGACTCTCGTTTTCCCATCAGAAGCAGCAGCCGCGTTTAAGTCAAATGCTAAATGGCATTTGGGGACACCAGCGACAACACGAGAGTGAACAGGCAGGCCTGCAGAAGGTTGTTCCGGCGGACCGAAGCTTAAAATACCCTAGCATATAAATCAGTTAAATGGCCCATCTTAGACTTATAATTTCCATATAAGCAGGGTCAAGAGTTGGGCAAACGGAACCACCATCCACCAGCAAGTACAAGTTTTCACCAAATTCATGGAAATGTAAATCAGAGGAAGATCTAAGAGCTCACTCACAAGTTTAGAGATCTAGGGATTCTTATAAATCTATTTTCGAACGATCCAGACTTATTTGATGAAGACTTTGTACATATTTTAGGAATGAGTTGATCTCAATTCAAATGAAACTGAATACAAATAAAATTATTTACGTATTTACAAGATAATTACATTAATTTTACTCCTATCAACATTGTTTCTGATATGGATGCAAGTATTATATAAAAGTCTATAAAGCAAGTTTACATTCCTCAAACAGAATTGTCGCAGTTTAAGAGTCAAGCACGCTACCCATCGCTCCACGGAGGCAACTTAAAGAAGGCTGCCGATATTCTTTAAGTTGCCTCCGTGGAGCGATGGGTAGCGTGCTTGACTCTTAAACTGACGGCCCGTATACATGCAATACCAATTTTTTTTTTGTGGTTTATCGAGCAGGGACTGTTTATGAATTAAAAACAAGGGTTTAATTTAGGAATTTGTCAATGTCTACTCACTGGTAGTTCACTCTCTTCTGGCGCTTACTAAAGTCTCATCCAGTAGTCTAACCTAACAAGGACTTACTTCTTATTGAAACTACAATACTCCCTTGCGAGTGTATAACAGACAATACACACATCCACTAACAGCTGAGGCCCGACTTGAGCTGCGTTCTGAATCTGGTTCTGGCTTTGGCTTGGGACCTTCTCGTTCTTTGAGCTGCCTCCAACAGCAGACGCCGAATTTTTACATTCCCTGCCCTCTGGCCTCCGTCCTCCGTCCTCGGGATTCTGTCTGCGGTTTGAGCTTTTTTCTTCCTCAACTTTTTGGAGAACGGAGAAAAAAGGAGTGTTAAGTAGCGATGCGGGCAGACTCCTTCCGATCCTTCCCCCCGCGCGCCGCACATGTGGCTAGGTAGTTTTGACTGGCTTGTCACTCCCTGTCAGTTGCAAGTAAGTGGCCCGGCTGCCGGTGGTGCAGGGTCTTCTGGGAGTCTCCTCACTGGCGATAAGATCGGAACATCGTGGTGGCTTGTGGCTTGTTTACAGATGCCAAGTATTTGCCAAGCGAAAGTGATGAGCTGCATGAAAATCTCTGGAGTGCCCCACTCAACCCACTTTACCGGACTGATAGTTGCCCCACGAGGAGGAGGAGGATGAGGAGGAGTGCCGCAGTAATCTTGTGCTCCTTAGAAGCACTCGTGCCTCCATTGCAACGTCACACCCAGCCGAGGGGGCTTAACCCCTTTCTGGCCTCCGGCAGACCGGCTACTCCCGGCTCCCCGCAAACATAATTGCTCGAATGTGGCAACACTTTCAGGACCTGTTCGGAGCAGGACAGAGTGCCCGTATCGTACTCATGTTCTCCCAGGCGGGGTAGCAAATAAATTGACTACTTTTGCACCTTCTGGGAGGAGGGAAAAACTACGGACAACAGTTTACTTACAGTTGCGAGGCGAAGGTGGAAAACTTTTTCTTTGGCCCGGCACAAACTTTTCCGGCTCACACGAGGCGGAGAGGGTCAGCCCCGTGTTGACAAAGGCCAACTGGGGGGGAGGGGCGCACAGCTTGATAAATGTAATGGGCAGAAGCAAAAGTGAAAATGGCAGCAAATTAAACGCACAAAACTTGAAAGCAACTGAGCGGCTGAGTGATGCCAGGACGGAAAAGAAAACTTTGGCTGGGCAGCAAAAAGGGTTCGTACCTTCCCTGGCAATTTTAATTAAAATAGGAAAATGATTTTATGATTTACATGGACCACTGGCAGCAGTTTAAAGCCATTTTCCCCCTTAAAGTCCCAATTCCAGCTCCGGCTTCGGCTTCGGCTTCGGCTCGAGGGCCTTTTCAATTTGTTTTCGGCTTAGACTCGCCTGAAAACTGCCAGAAACACGCGCATTTCCGAGTGTTTTTTCGCTGCTCTTTGGGGGGAATTTACATAATCTTAATGCGAACTCAAAGCCGGGAGGATGGGGGCCAAAGCCTTTGGGTAGACAGCGAAGCGTCAACGGACAGGACAGCAAACACTCCAAGTACCGCTCCCGCTCTCAGCACTTATAGCACTTTCAGCCGAACGTCTTGAGGAATCGCATCCCGGCTGATTCCCAGCCAGCGCTTCTGGCTCCTGTATGGGCGACGAGTGCCTGCAAATAATGGATGCCGGCGATTCGTTCCGGCAAATGGGTTCACTTTCGACTTCGTGCTTTTTTCCATGTGTGCGAACAGCGAAAAGTTGACAACAAGCAAGCAGCAGGGGGAGCGGCCCAAGAAGTCAATTGAGTGTGAAAAGCCAGGCGAGTTTAATTTCCAAATAAAAGGGCTGTGATTTCCCGAGAGCGAAGGGGTTGAGCCCGGAGAGCCACCACGAACCACGAACTATTAGCACACGTCTCGAGACGGGCAGCAACCCTTGCAAGGAGCGTGCTCCGGCTCCTTTATCTCTCGGTTTGCGGTTTGTATCGTTGACACAGCCCCCTGCCAACGTCTCGCTATCTCTATTCAATTTACAGCCCTCGCGGGCCCATACAATTGACAGTCGTTAGCATAATTATTACACAGGGCTTAGTCGGGCTCGATGGCTTTGCCGGGGGTGGCGGCTAATCCTCAGCAGAGCAGTCCCTGAGATGTCAACACCCAGCGTTCCATCTGCTGCTAAAGCCTCTCTGTTCCTCTGTTCCGCCCACCTTGCTCCTTCCCAATTCCGTTTGACATTTAATAAAAAATTGTTTAAGAAATTTAAGAACTTTTAGCGTGCACCCCAGGGGATTGACTGGGGGAGTGCTCGACTGCATCGAACATATGATGTTAATTTCTTTGTTGTGTCTAAGGAAATGGGATTGGCCGGAAGGAAGCCCAGATTGATTTGGGACAGACTCGAGGGCGAATTTAAAATCTACTTGTTTCCAGGATGTTTGCTATTAGAAATCATCCCGGTAAATCCTGCTGACAGGCCTCTTCAATCGCCAGATCAGTTCGCCGCTCGCCCTCTATTTAAGGACAGCCGGGAGAACCCTATAATTAACTATCGCACCACTCCAGCGCCTTCGACTCTTTGGCTGTTTAAAAATTAATTTATTCAGAGCCCGAGACTTGGAGACTTGGATGGAGTCCCGCCATCTGCGACCAGCCAACTCGCCCTATAATGACAGTTGATTTAGTTGACGCGGTCTGGGGGCTCGTACTTGTAGATAGTTGTGTGCTAGACGGCATCAGATCATTAACTCCAGCGATTGCGAATGCTAACGGCAAATGAGAATCGGGCACGTGATTCGGGCACTCGAAGAAAGGGGAGGCTGGGCGGGCAGTCCTGGAACTGGAGAGCGACCGAGTCTGTTCCGAGTCACAATTTGAATTTTACAAGCCATTGATTTTTATTTGATTACCACGACAATGAAGCGACGGGCGCGGTAAACTCTTTTTGGCCAGCCCAGAGCAGGACAGCTGAGCTGTTGACGCTGACGGTGGCGAAAAAGGCACAAAGTTGAAATGATTTTGGGTAAAACTTTCGTTTTGGGGGGCGACAACTTTGCATGTCATTCGAATGCCGGTGCCGTCGCTGGAATTTCGAGTTTCCTACCCGAGTTTAATACCCGGTACTTGCACAACTTTTGGGTATTTCATGCGATGGAGCCGGGATGAAGGATTGCTGCTTTTCCAACCCATTTTAGTGGTATTAACACAGACCAATATATTCACTAAGATGTCGAAGGGCCATACATTGGATTTGCAGTATGCAAGCTGTTTTTCTGCTGGCGACAACAATCGCGCTCTCTTCTCTCGCACAAAATGGAGAGCAAACAAATCTAAAAATAGAATGCTCTTCTATGTGTGAGTATGAGTGCGTACAGATCGAGAGTTCTAGTGCTGTCGCGTCCATATATGCGTGCAAGAGAGGTGCTGGCTCTCTTCTCTCTCTGGCTTTTGAATAAAATTCCAAAAGAGCCTGGCAGAAGCTGGAAGAACTCTAAGTTCGAGTGCATAAAAATATAATGCGTTACTCATCTTAATGTCCTAATGTCCCTGATATTACGTCATTATATGATGTTAATAATAGCCTATGCTTGAAGGTTTTAATTTCCGATCAGTTGATGACACTAGAGCTTATTTTATTTATTTGTAAGCCGCTATTTGTTTCCCTCACGGGTCTATACTGAGCGAATGCATATAATAGATATCTACAAGTCGCGTCTCGCCTTTTCTTTATTTTCTGCTTCTTTTGGGGGATGCAAACCCTTCCTAATGTCCTTGGGCCGAGGCTGTGTTGCATTGCACGAATTTATTGCAGCACCGCACGAAGGGGGTGGCTACAGGAGCAGGAGCAGGAGCAGGAGCAGCTGTCCTGGGACCCAGCAGGCGCTCCGCTTCGGCTGTCAGAAGCTTGTCAGAGGCGTCGTCGCCGCCACTCGGTGGTGCATGCCCTCAGTACTCCGGTGTCCGGATTCCGCAGTCCGTAGCCACCACTCTCCATTCAGCAACAACCCCCTCCCAGGCCGCTGAACACAATCGCAAAAAACTTGAGACAATCGAATCAAACTCATTCGCCCGAAATCATCGACGTGTAAAATTACGAGATAACATTGTTAGCTGTCCCGGCGAGTCCTCGCCTTGTCCTGAATCCTGAGCGCTGAGCAGTGAGTCCTGAGACCTGAATCCTTCTCCTGCTCAGCCACTCGTGGAAATGTGTTCAGGATTTGAAATTGAATCGCATCGCGCTTAAGCAAGAAATCAACGACACAACGACACCCATTGACGACCACATAAATGTCGAAATATGCAGTCAGGACGATGGAAGGGGGTTGGGTTAGGACATCGGTTAGTTGTCAGGGGAATGCTACGCCAGCCACTGGCAGCTGGGGCCCAGTAGCCATGGCCACTATCCCTTAGCCCGACTGCACATTTCTGAGGTTTTCATTGTTGGTTAGTTGAGTTTTGCTGTTTGAATTGTCAGACGGTTGATGGCGCCTGGCATTTGGCATTTGCTTGCCTCGAACTAAGTTTAATTGGTTTATCCTTTGTGATTGTGCGGCCCGTCCCGCAGCCCCCGTCCGGAGAACTCCAACCCACACCTCAGCCTGGTATTCCAGGAACGCTTTGGGATACTTTTGCTTATGAGCGAGTGTAATTAAGTCGCTTTTTGGGCCCGAGCGGAATGGGTGGCGAGGAGAGGTGACAACAGAGGCACTCATCTGGCAAATCCCGTTTGAGTGATCGGAAGGGGAAAGACACACAATGAAAGGATCAATGAAGGGTGATTACGGAGCGCTTAAAGGGTTGCAGATTCCTAAGTGGCCTAAAAGGCCATTGAAAAACTTTGAAGCAAGTTATTGCACTGCAATTACTCTCACTACCGAGCAGCACTGATCAGCAGTCGCAACTATGAGGACTTTAAGGGAAACTACTCCTACATATTCCCTTAAGCCTTGCACCTTCTTTCCTTGCCTTGCATAATTTAGATGGGCTTAAGGACGCACGGCAGACACGCCTTCTCCATGCCAGACACGCTTGGTAAAGGGTTTCGCTTTCATTCGATAGTGGGCGGGCCACTCCGTGGCAATCCCTGAAACTTTTAGAGCACCAAGCATCCACATCCACCCAGTCTGCCTGTCTATCCTCGGAAGACAGCATTATTATAGTCGTAGAATGTCTTTCGTTTTATAATTTGGCCCGTACATAAGGAGGTAGAGAAGACCCTCACCTCCGCCAACCCATCGAGGAGCAGTTGGGAGCACAGCTGTCTACTGGTTCGCCTCCATGGCCATGTCCAGGGCCAATTTCCAAGAAAGCAACTCAAGAGAATTTCAAGTTTAACTTTTTACGCTTGAAGCGCCTTTCGCTCCAGTCTGGACTGGGGCTCAGGTCCACGGCCAGGTCCAGGTCCCTTGGCCAGGCCTCAAACCAACTGCCAAACATGGCCACAGGTTCTCGTGCCTGTGCACTTATCCAGTAACTTGGTCTGGCCCCGAACACTGAGAGAATGGGACAAGAACAGCGGCTTCTGAGAGTTGGCACTACTTTCACCCGAAAACCCTCATCGGATTTAAATTTCATATTTCTCAATATTCTGTTGTTTAAATCTAAGTTCCGGTTAACAGAAACCGAAATTTAAATATGTGTCCATTACAAAAAGTGTTTAACTGGCTTCACTTTTTTTTTTAGTGCACTTCTCTATCCTTCTCTTTCCCATACAGCCTTTGCTGCTCCCCTTTTGCATAATTTCACAACCCCTTCCTGGCTCCTGACCCTTCCTACCAACTCCGCCGCCACTTCTCGTCCCACTTTCCGTGGCTACGTTTGCTTAGCTGGAAGCCTGGCCGTCCACCGCTGCTGTTTTTTCTGCTTTTGCTGAGAAATCTGTTTTTAAGTTTCAGCAATTTAATATTTTAAGTCCACAAATTGTTGCCGGCAAGGATTACTGATGGTGTGCATTCTAATAAGCTGCTAATTGGTTGCCGGTGCAGACGGGCGACAGCGAGGACAATGTTGCCACAGCTCCTCCGGCTATAGCTGTTAGCTAACGGTAAAGCTATACGGCCACCGGGTACCCATCCCCGACTGGCGCTGGCAGGCTCAAATGCTTTTAGTTTGAAATTTCATTCCGCGAATTAAGAACTTAATAGCTTGCGGACGCGTTTTTCTCCCAGGCAAACTACTAAGCTTTTCCATCATAACTGTCGCCCCCTCTCCCTGATGTCTGGGGTTTAATTTGAATCTGCTTTCCCTACAGCGTCTTATGGTCCTTTGGCTCATCCGGTAATTTATAATTACCGAAATTGATAGCCGAGGACCTTGGCGGCTGCCACTTTCCTCCATCCAAGCGGGTATCGGTCGGCCCTCCGATCGTCGTCTTTAACTGTCTTTCACTGGCTCCCGCCAGCCCGGAGTCCCTTTACTGGTTTAAGGTTTAGTGAGTTCCTTTTTGAATACCAAATCGGATCATTTCAGTATTGAAGATGACAGATAACGCTGCTGAAAGGGCCACCACGGCTTTGGACTTCTTTGTACAGCCCGATCGCAATCTGAAAGAAACCCAGCCTCTCATGTGCACATCCTATTTTCATGGTGCCTGAGCACCAGAAAAACGCTGTCTCATCATTTGACTTCAAAGGAGTCATTCGCACAATACTTTTTCTCCATTCCTCCACTCGCCGCTGGAGGAAGGAAGTCGGCGGAAGTCCTGCTCATTATGTCCTTGGCAAACACAGCGAAGACATAGCCTGGACATATGGACATCCCTTATTTGCTGCTCTGCATTTGCCTAGTGCTGGGCGGAATTTTCAAAGGAAGAGACGGAAAATAGCTAAAACTTGACTTGAAATATGGAAAAAATTGTATCTATAAAGATTCTATATCAAGACCCACAGAAAGTGACCCGTATATTCACTAAGAAGAACGGGCATACATTTGAATTGCAGTATGCAAGCACTTTTTCAGTAAATGAATCAAACACTAATGTCGAAAACTCAAGTACATACAATTCAAAAGAGAAAACCAAAAGAGAACATTAGTCTCACTCTCAACTAAAATAGACGTTTTTTAACCATTTTTAGGCTTAAATCAAGATTATTTCCGCTTTCTTTTTGTCATTTTATCCCCGAATCGGGAATAATTCCAACATTTAGTCCCGAATCGTACTTAAAAATTTAAAGCTTGCTTAAATCAATCCAAATATTATAGATTTTTTCAAGAATCTCTTTTATCTGTGTTACTTATCCTTATTCTTGATATACTCTATGTATTTGAATCGAGTTAAGGATTATTATTTGTCAGGCTTAGCGATTAAGCATCTAGATTATCAAAACTGGCACACTCTGCTTTAATGGCAACAGTTTCCCAAGAAAACGAAAAGGAAAAACTGCATGTTATCATTAGGGAAGTTGCCGGGCGAGTGCGTCCCTCGATTGAAAAAAAAAGAACTGAACAGGGAGATTCCCCACCAACAGCCTTAATGCGAGCGGTCTTTGCTGCCGTTAACCGTGGCAGGCGGTCTTGGCCTGCAACTGACGGCATCAGGATGCGAAATCTCCAGGAGAGCGGAGGAGGGTGCGAAAGGGAACTGGGGACGGGGACAGGACCCTCGCTTGGTCTTTTGGCCGCCGCCGATGATGATTGAAATGCGATTAGGGTCGGGGCCGGGCCCGGGCCCAGTTAGGGAGAATCAGAAGCGAGATTTGGCCACTGGCGCATAACAATGCGAGTGATGAGGGCAGACAGAATGGCATTGGTGCTCGGGGCAGGGCCACCACAAAGTCCCGGCGGGAGGGATGCGATGCGCTGGGACGGGACGGTAATACCTACATTCATACCCATAAATTGATGATGTGCGGAGGGCGCACAAATCATCTGTGCGGCGGATTATGTGAGGTCTGTTTGTCCCGCGCAAAGTTCCCCACCCGCCGGCGCGGCGGCTTGAACTTGAATTCGCGAGTTAATTGGCATTTTGTGCGGCGGTCGTTCCGTATGCTCTGCTCCCTATATTATAATTATTGGAGCTTTAATCGGGCTTATTACGCTCTCGTGAACCCACTAACCCACCGCAGAACGAGCCGGGAGCTATCGCCGTCATCATCGGGATCAGCAGTTACCATTGACATCGAGGCGGTTTCAATTATAATCGAAATTCGGACGCGATTCGGGGGAGGACAGGCGAGTAATTAAAGGCAGGGGAGTTCGGTGATTATACCGAGGGTTGATTAAATAGATATTCCATTATATTTGGTCGGTTTCATTACTCCGATCCATTGTTTGGCGCCACAACTCCGTTGATTGATGGTTAATCGGAAAACGCCGCTCTTCCACGAATTTCGTCGACTCACCCTGACCCTTCTCAAAGGGTTTCTGTGGATAATGACTGGTTGCAGGAAAGTATATATCATCATTAGGCACGGGCCAGGCGGAGCCAGCAAGTATCAGCTTACTCCGGCCACTCTCTAGCTTCCACTCTCACATTCCCCGACTAATTAAGCGCCAATTTGGAGCACATTTTACAATTCATTGCACAATAACGCGGCGAAAACGCGTCAAATTCCCATCGAGGAATCGAATGGCCAATCTCCGAAATCGCTCTCCGCCTGCCAAGTTCAATACTGCGGCTCGATAATCAGCCAAGACCAGATCCGTGGGCAGAGGGGCCGGACCGGCGGAGAGTGTGATATTGACAGCCATGGACAGGGCAACAACGAATGGTTAGCCAGTCGCGGTACATAAATCAATTCCAGTTCGAGTTGCCTCCGCGGCAAGGAGAGCGGCCGGATCGACTGGATTTTTCTGCGGAAACACCCTATTTTAGGGTACATCATATATACTCTTTTGATGATTTATACAAAATAAAATTATAAATAAAATACCAACAAACGGTATTCTTCTTCCTTTGTAAATGCAAAGTACATCCCGAACAAATGTCAGCTTTTCGCGAGTTAGGGCATTCTAAATTCGTTAGCTTGGTGGTCTAACCGCCTCATGATATTTATTTCTCTTTAATTTGTGATTGAAAATCTGGACGCAAGGCGAAACATGTTTGGCAATTAATTGGTTAATCAAAATGATTAATTTGCATGAGCCCGAAGCACGCTTTTGCCATTCACATTCGCAGCTAAATTAAAACTGAATTTACGAGCTTGGAAAAGCTGTGGAAACTGAACATAAATGCGAATTTGGGCTGGGTAGCGGAACAGGAAAAAATGTCAATGTCTGAGAAGTTGACCAGCTTATGGGCCTGTGTCCGAAAAATTCTAATTGGAATTTGTTGGCATAGCAAATGAGCCGATGCCTTTTTGGGGGGTGAATTATATCTTCGTCTTGGAAGATGTTCACTTAGTCGCCTACTTTTTAGGGCCTGCCCGAGTGCAATTATAACATAATTAAATCGACATTAAGTATACGCCATGTGGCAGTGTATGGGCTCGGAGAACTCCACGCTTTCGGCCCGCAAAAAAATAAAGAAAAGGAAAAGTACGGCATGAAAATTCAAAGGACAGGCAGCCGAGAGGGGGATGAATAAGGGAGGAGAAAGCAGCAGGCCCACGATTGCGTGCTCAGATAAAAAGCCGAAGCAAGACCAGAGGCGACGGCAGGCTCAAGTGGGGCTCGGGGGCTGAGGCTTAAGCGAGTGAGTGAATGAATGAATGAGTGTCGGACTGACTCGACTGTCTGTTGGTCACAGCGAAAGGGGTGTGCCTTCGACTGAGTGGGTGCGTGTGTGTGTGTGTAAGCCTCGGGTTTAGGCGTTCGCTTTATAGGCGCAAAAAGCGACACACAAATGACACTTCATAAAAATGAAGACAACGATAATGATGATGGCGATGACGATGACGATGACGATGACGATTGCAATGGTGATGATGATGAAGCGAGGGTGCGACTGTGCGATTGCGAGAGTGAGTGGGATAATAATGATTTCGAATGATTCCGTTCCGTTCCGTTCTCGCCCTTACAGTAAAAATATTCGAGTCAAGGCATACAGGGCTGCTATAGTAATGTTTTAAATTAAGTAATTTGCATACGACCGAACAAAGCTTCTGGCTGCTTCGAGTAACGTTCTCTGAGGGGGCAAGAGCACGAACGTATTTTTTTTATACGTTTGCATTAGCATGCAAATATGACGAAACCAAATCAGGGGACGTAGTTGGGCCTTTCCCAAGACAGTGTCACTGAAGAGGACCCACAAAATGAAAAAGGCATTCAAATAATTTGTAGGATTTATTTGTTCTTCTTAAGTTGGCCCTCACTTTTGTGCAATCTATTTCTTAAGCGCAAACTCGATTAAAGTAAAATTCGTAGGTATTTGTCAGTAAGGGTGGTTTTCCACTACGTTGCTTTTTCATACTATCGCACGAGAATCAAAGCAGAAAAAGTGTTTCTACTAGGAAAAAGTACTTTTTAGCACCCTCTTGAAGGGAAACAGCTGTTTTTTATTTAATTCAAAATTCAAAACAACGTTAACTTAGATTAACAAGTAACAAAGCTACAGTCGAGAGTGCTCGACTGTGAGATACCCGGTACCTAATCGTTTGCGCTTCACACTAAAAGGCAATTTAAAATTGTACATTCATTATACTAGTCTACTTCGATACTTCTTAAAATAAATCGCCTCTCGAATTAGCTCCCGACCTTAACAATTTCATGTTATACTTAAATATGAATGATACATTTGATAGGAAAACATAAAAACCCGCTCAAGCGGCGTCAAAAAATGAATTATGTTATTTTTTGTCATTTCTTGCTATATTCTTATGTCATTTCTTCTGCAGTTGGCGCCATTATATCGCAAGGTGAAGGCTCGAATGCGCCACCTGTCGGCTACATCTTGCAACAGCAGTGCCCTAGGGCTGTTAAAATTCTAACCTTATTGGTAATATCTCCCATGTTTATCATCCCATTTTACTGAAATTTTCAGGAAACGTCCGCTCTATTTTATTCATTTATTGTATCTATTAACTTTAACCCGAAAATAACGAGTATAGCTTGTTTAACGTTTTTTTATGATTTTTGAGGGCGCAAGTGGGCGTGGCCCAATTTTAAAACAAACTTGATCTGCGTGCAACAGATTCCAATTTTGTCACTAAATTTTGTAACTCTAGCTCTTATAGTGTCTGAGATCTGTTGTTTCACACGAACGGACAGACGGACAGACGGACATGTTTAAATCGACTCGGCTGGTGATGCTGATCAAGAATATATACACTTTATAGGGTCGGAGATGCCTCCTTCTGCCTGTAACATACATTCTCGGTTGGCACTAAATCATAATACCCTTGTGCCCTATGGGTACCGGGTATAAAAATATCAATTAGAGAAACTGTACTTAAGCAATTTAAGTGTTATATTTTCGAAAGGATCAGTACTTTTCCGGCATTAAATATTTCCTTTACGGAATGCACCGCATGTTCCTGCCAAAAATTCCATTCAAATCTGTTTATTGAGCTTAAAGGTCTTCGCTCACTTAAGGGTCTAGACCCCAATGGGCAATATATCAAGCCAACCGCCTTAATTTGCCAAGCGTCGATAAAACACAAGCATCTTCCCCATCTTATCTGCTGCCCAGCGCCATCCGAGGATTAGATTTACTGCTTAACTTTCGCCTGCGCCTCGACTTTCAAGCTCAGATTCCGCTGTTCGGCTGCCACAAAGGCACAATAGCCAATACACAAGTAGGTGTATTTTGTTGTTGCTGCCGTAGCGTGCCGCATAATTAAAAAGTCAAGTGAAAAATCACATTTTAACTCAAACGGAGGAGGGGCGGCGGTGTACGTTGGAGAGAATGAATGAAATTTTTGCGCCTGAAAGCAGACTAAAGTAATAAGTTAGCGCTGGCGGTGGGCAGGGGCTGGAACGGGAGCTGAAGGGGTGACTTTGCATACCACACCGAATTGCGTCAAATGCAAATGCGTCCATTGTGCTTAGAGCCATAAACAAGCGGGCTGCAAGCGCCATCACAAGGAGGGAATGGAGCACTCACTCCTGCTCCGGCAAGGCGGAGGAGGAGGACACGGCAGAACCACCACAAACACTTGAGGGACGGCAAAGAGCGAATGGAAAATCCGGACCTGCAACCGGAGGAACGCTATTTTCCTCCGGCTCGCTTTGCTTTTTGTGCGCCCAACAATTTGCCGTGCCACAAGCTGAGGGCCCGAGAGGCAGCCAAAAGTGGCAACATGCCTGCCCGGGAATTACGGTATTATGCAATTAAATATTTAAAGTGCTGCCAAACCATTTCCGGTCAGTGGCGTGGGCACTAAAAACTGAAGGAGGTGCGTAAAGTGAATTGTTTCTGATTATACCGAAATTACTGAAAATCGCTTTATTCGAGATGAGGGCTGAGATTTTAAATAATTTAATTTTATTTTATCTTTGGCCCAATTTTAGATCGCCACAGTTCGAAACCACGGTTTGCGAGCGAGATGGAGTTAGGAGACCGTTACACCCAAAAAAAAATCTTTATAGAACCTAAACGATTGTTACATGAATTCTATACTCTTGAGTATGAAAAATTTCTTAATAAGATGCTTATCAATTTAATACTACGAAAGTATAAATTTTATACTCATCTCCACCAATATTTTATAATAATCACTAACGCGACAAACAGAAAAGCACTAAATTCCAGCTAACGCGATATGTTATCGAAATTTTGTTGTAGGTTCGTATAAAAATAATACTCAAAAATACACAATTGAAACTATAGAGTATAAAAACTAAACTTTGGAGTATACATTTGAGATTTTGAAGTATAGAACTATGCTAAGCTCGTTATATGTTACTGCTTGAGTATACTTTTAAGACAACGCGTAGAAAGGTTAAACTCTTGTTTTTTTTTTGGGTATACTGTGCAGTAAGTCCCATGTTTATCATCCGATTTTACTCAAATTACCACTCAAATTAATTTATTTACTATTATTAAATTCAAGTTTATATTTTGGGTGTTCCCTATACGTCCAACTGACTAACTATCGCAAAACGACTGAAACTATGGTCGATATATTTAGACGTATAGGGAACCACCCAAAAAAAACTGCTTCTGACTTTGCAAATAACTGATTTCAAAGGCTCTCTGTTTTTGTAAGAAGTCGAAAAACATGGAACAAATTACCATTTTGCATTGGGTATGTCCATGGCAGCGAAATTCAGCTGGCGGAGAAGCTAACGGAAGACCCTGAAGCGTTCTACTCCGGGAAACAAAGACATTGCATTAAAATGCGAGCTGTTTGCCACCATTGAAAACAGATTCGACACTTTGGTTGAGTGGCCAGGCAGCGTTCAGGACAGCCGAATTTTTCAAAATTCTCCTCTATATACCAAGCTGATTCTTTTGTTTTGTGACCATCAATGGGTCGCTGGAGATAGTGCATATAAGTTATCAGAGCAGGTTATAACACCGTTTCAACTGACCTAAATATATTTTCAGTCAGTTAAACGATATTTTCAGCCGCCTCCGGGTTGCTAGCTGCCTAAATTTATCGAAAATTTCATTTTGTATGGGAAAGCTATTTCCCATTCGATTTTTTCATTCGATAAATTCAGTCAGTTAGTCAGTTAGACGTATGGGGAACATCCTAATTGCTTTATGGGGGCAACAGTGGGGCAAACTTGAAAGGTAAGAATTTGGTCACCAAAGTTGGAAGCTATAGCTCTTATAGTCTCTGAGATCCGATGTTTCATACGAACAGACGGACAGACAGAAATGTAACTCTCTTTCTTGATTAACTAACTAATAATGTTCCTTATAAGAAATAGTATTAACCCGGTATATTTGGTAGTTTTAACAATAATACTTTCCAAATCAAATCATTTCAAAACAAACCAAATCCTACCTACCGATCTTGTTATCTGCAGGATTACTCGTAATAAAACTAATAAAATTCTAGCACACTTCCTTTCAATCTGGACCGAAGTTAGTAGCATACTTAATTTCAGTAAAATTACTTTTACTTTAAACCGCACCCCTAGGCCCTGATTATACCAAACTAAGCGAAGACCCGGCGAGTCAAAGTCCTTGTTAAGTGCTTACAAATTTCACTTTTCCGTTCCCAGCAGCCCCCATCGAATTGAAGATTTCGAGTTGTTGCCGCTGTGCCCGCTAGAAGCTTAAGTATTTCTACTTTTTTAATTTCATGCAAATTTTCTTTTTCAAGATTAATGTCTGCGCCAAAAAAAAGTTTTCCGAGGTTCGTGAGGAGGACGAGCAGAAGATGGAAATAAAGAGAACGCGTAAATGCCGTGTGCTACACGAATCAGTTAATGCCCTTTGTACATATTAACTTTATAGTTTTATCCTTTATTATTATTTAAAGTGATAAAAAAGACCGTACTCCGAATTTTCAATTTATCCTCACGATTACAATCAATCGAAAAGCGGGAGAAAAGGGCTTTGTTTCTTCTAAAATCCTTTCGCTTGCCAGAACTACGAGCATTTTAGTATCCTTTGGTTAGGGCATTCGCACAAGTGGCAGAACTGCTCCTCGCATTTATCGTATTTGAAAGTATTTTTTCTCCAGGCGTAAATAAGGCTCAAACTTCTGCCTTGGGGGGCGTGGCAGGGGCCCAGTCAGGGCTGAAGGCAAAGTTCTGTCTGTCCGTATCCCCATACGCCCCCAAAGCATCCCATACAAGATATTTGAAATGAATTCGAAAGAATTTTTGTTTGTTTCTTTCCATTGGAAGTGCATTGAAATGTAATTAAAGCTCTCCGGCATAACCCTTAAAATATGGCAGTTTGGGGAAGATAAATTCATTCTCATTTGGGCACTCTTAATTTAGATGCTTAATCCTTAATCCCAGCCTCAAAGCCAGTTGGTAAAAACTTTTTAATTGATTTCACTCATTCTGTAGCAGAAAATGGGTGCTCCATCTTTTCACTTTTCTTTCAGATTTTCCGTTTTAATTTCGCTTCTCCTTTGGCACGCTTTGTCGCCTTCTAATTGTAGGTGGTGGGAATCGAAACTCCTGGGGCTATTCCGTTATATAAATCCGAGGAAAGCGATAATGCTTAAAATGATTGCGGTTATAGGGAGTTTAATGTTCTCTAATAGCTGAGCTAAATGTTTGACTTGTCGTAAAAAGTTTTTAAAGAGTCGATTTGTCGGTTTCCTAAGGTCTTTAAGGAGTTTGCTAAGGCCGTCAAGAGATTATAGGAATACTCTGATTTCTGCGGAGTTATCTATGTGAGCCTAGATTGTAATCGATCCTTTTCAACTACTATATTTGGGAAGATAAAAACGAATCCCATAGCTACAAAAAGCTCGCGAGTACGGTGAGGGGAACGAGCTATAAAATAAATAAGGCCCACGCGATGGCTTCGGTTGGGACTTAATGATGACAGTAAAATGACTTAAATCGCTGTCAATGTTGACACTTTAACAAATTTTTCATTTATGCTCTTTTAAATGCACCGCGAATGGATGGCTGGATGGACGGATCCTGAACGGGGAACATGGGAAATAATTATGCGAAATTTTTCAGCACACTTTGCAACGTTGTTTTGCTTTGTTTTGTTCAGTTTGGCTTCAGTTCGGACCCATGGCAAAAGTTTGTGCAAAAATATGTGTTTATTAAAAAAAACCTGCAAAATATTGTTGTTGTTTCTGGCGTTGTTGCATCCTGGCAACGTTTTTGATGACGACAATGATGATGATGACGGTTAAGTCGTCATCATTGCATTTGTTGTTGTCGACTGCCTGCCAGGCGTGTTCATTCAACCGCATATAAATCGCCCCAACAACACTGCAGCCGCACACTGAAAAGAATATTGGCTTGAAATCGGTGAGCCAACTTAAAAGTATTCCATATCACAATAAATTTCATATGGGATTAATAAATTCATTTAAATTAAATCAGATCAATATATGAAATAAGGAAAAAGATTACATTTATATTAAAACAAGAAAGGACTCTATCTATGATGGTAGTAGATGGATATCAAAGTTACTCATGCCCGTTTTCCTATTAATGTGTTGACCGTTCCTCTGGCAGCCATATCATATACTACTGTGGACAAAAAGTAAGGTGAACTTTTAATTTAAAATTCGCGGGCTTAAGATGGCGGACTAGTTTTCTTTTTTTTAGAGTTGGCAGGACTGTTGATGACATCTGGCGGTAATTTCATGTCAATGTCAGTATTAGTACTATATTTAC
>VNKF01008472.1:0-10206 GCA_008044355.1 Drosophila lacteicornis
ATGTAAGTTGATTCTGGTCCAGAAAAGATCAACGAAGGTTTTGTATATAGTGTGTATGAGGGCCGAGCCGTACCAAAAAAGATATAGACTACTTTAGCCAGAAAAAAATGAACAAATGGACCCCTGGCAGGTAGCGATTTACCTGTACAAGCCCAAACCCATTTCTGTTTTTTTTGGGTCAGTTTACAGTTTATGAATGTATCTGTTATTTAAAGTAAAAATCATGAGGTTAGGTAATCTATTTTTTGTGTAATATTACCTGAAAGTCAACCAATTTCCCCTTTTTTTTTGTATGATGCAAAAATGGAACCAAAGTTCGACTTTGAAGGCTCATATCTTCTACAAAAAAAATCTTAAAATTGATTTTATTGGAAATTCTGAATCGATGGGAAATTTCCTGTCGAATAAGTATGGTTTAAATCGTTTTTGCGACTACGACTTTTTTGATTTTAGCAACGGCTTTTGTTCGAGAGGCGCTACTGTGCGTCGGGGAGTTTGAGGCGTTTTTAAACAAAATAGTTTCGCCACCTAAACGTCTTCAATAATTCCGCGATTTTATGTAGTTTGCAAACGTCACATGCTGGCCGTCGTCGAGACTACGACGTTTTGAAATGTCATGAGGTTGCAAAAAAAATAGCGTCATAAATAACGTAATTAAAAATAAATATTTTTTGTGGGGGATGTTTTTTTTAAATTAAATGACGTTCTTTTTTAAAAGAATGAATTTGGAATTCTTTTAAAATCTAGCAACAAATGTGTACTCGTATGTCGAGGTCAATAATTGATTATTATCAGGAATGTACATTAATGAGATTAAAGTGACGATGGCACTTTCAACTTCAAAATTTCTGATATCAAATTTTATGACGATTAATAGTAGCGTTAACAAAAAGAAATTACAAATAAAAAAGCTATTATCATTTCAAAATACTTTTCTAGCAACATATATAACGTTTCTGTAGCTTTAGTCGTTTAGAAGTTATGGGCGCGGGAAATTAGGAATTTTCCCGCCAAACTAGCGGGAAAACCAAAAAATGGTAGAGCAAAAGTTTTTCATCTCGGGCAGTTAGATAAAGTAAAATTGGTATAAGGACTCTAAAACAAAAAAAACATCACACAGACAAACAACACGAAATGAGAATCATTTCGGAAAGGCCGTTAAAATCTTGTTTTTTGAATATCTCTTGAACAGTATGCATTTTCAAAGAGGTTTACAATACCTTTTGATCAAAATATAAATGGTTTTGATTGAGCTATCGTAGCAGATTTTCATTTCTAAGGCTCTATATAGAAGTCTCTTTGTGCACCACTCTCGGTGCTCATAGTCACTACGTGGACTGCCGTCCATAGTGATATTTAAAATTTCGTTTGGCGATTTTAAAGTATATTGCATTTGTGCATAGGGCTCTACATCTATTTTTTACATGTAAGAGGTGTGTTCAAGAAGTATCGCGAATTTTGTGTTTTTTCAAAAATTATTTATTTATTCATAAATATCTGTTTTCTCCCCTTCAAAGTAATCCCCATGAGATATTATACACTTGTGTCAACGGTTTTTCCAATCTTCGAAGCACTTCAATAAATCATTTTTATTGTCTTGTTTGGCTCCTTCTTCGATGCCGTTTTTATCTCGTCAAGCGTAGCGTAACGTCGTCCTTTCATAGGCTTCTTCAGTTTAGGGAACAAGAAAAAGGCATAGGGGGCAGATCTGGGGAATACGGTGGCTGCGGCATCATAAGTGTGTTGTTTTTGGCCAAAAAGTCCCGCACAAGCAACGATGTGTGAGCAGAGGCGTTATCGTGGTGCAAAAGCCTATTTTTGTTCTCGGCCTCCTGAGAACATTTTGTACCACCGATAAACGTTGCTTCGCTCCAAGGTAGCTTCTCCGTATGCCACAGTCAACATTCGGAATTCATCCGCGCACTTAATTTCGTTTTTCACACAAAATTTGATACAGGTTCTGTTATCCATTTTTTTGAATAGGTAAATATCGAAGTCGATCCAAAACACGTGCAAGGAAAGCAGCTGTCAACAATTAAGTAAACATTCAAAATGGACGAGCTTGTCGGCATAAGTAACCCGCGAAAATTCAAAATTCGCGATACTTTTTTAACACACCTGGTATGCATAGTATATGTAAAAAATTGACTACATAGGATCATTGCTGCCTATTTTGATGGGTAATATCTCGAGAAAAAGAATTTTCGGAGATATGTGTTGAATCCCAAAAGTTAGGCAATCTCAAGGGCTGTATGGCCTTGAGTGACTATTAAAATCATTAAAGCCATTTTTGAAAAAATTAGAAAAACTTCAACAAAAAAAAATATTTTAATTATAAATTCTTAAATATTATATTTCGATAATTTATGTCAAGGCAAAGCTATTATCTTTTCAAAATACCTTTCTAACAACATATAGAACGGGAAAACCAAAAAGTGTTAGAACAAAAGTAGTTTAGCTCCAGCTTTTTAATAAATAAAAAGTGGTTCCAGGACTCTATGTGATACAATTAATGCATTTAATGGGCATTTTTCAGTTCCTCTTTCGATATTATTGAACTTTGAATTTAACAGGCATTTTTTTTGACGGAAAAATTATGGCATTTTATACATATGTTGGATTAGAAATAGTTTGTTATACGATCTAGCCATGTCCGTCTGTCTGTCTGTCTGTCTGTCTGTCTGTCCGTCTGTCGGTTCCTACGCGAACTAGTCTCTCAGTTTTTGAGGTTTCGAGCTGAAATTTTCAGCATAGTCTTATATCTTGAGCACGCAGTATATATGTCGGAACGGCCGAAATCAGACCACTATATCCTATAGCTGCCATAGGAATGATTGCGAAATTAATGTAAACAATTTTTTAGCATCTCTGTTTCTAAACGTATTTCTATAAATGTTGAGATATAACAGTTTTTTATGGTTCTAGAATTACGGTTTAAATTTTTTTTTTTAATCGGACAATTATATCATATAGCTGCCATAGAAGCGATCGGTCGATTTATATGAAAATTTAAAATTCTACATGTAAAATGTAAAATTTATAAAATTCGATATTTTTTCAACATTACTAAAATGGTTCGATTTTCAATGATCCAATTGCAGACTGCAAGGGTATACCAACTTCGGTTTACCGAAGTTAGCTTTCTTTCTAGTTTTATTTAATATTCGATTAAGTTTAGTATATTGCATTAGATATAGCTGAATGCAAGTGTCTAGGGGGGTTTTGATAATTTCACAACAGAATATTTGCGAGCGTCGTTTGCCTCAGGAACTTATTTCGACGTCGTCGTCCGTCTACTTCGGTTTCTCGCAAAACTCTACTAACTTATTTTACCGATCTCTCGTCGTTGCTCGTGGTCCTCTATTGTCATTGCTGCTCTTCGCTCATTGTTGCTGCTCTTCTCTCGATCTCCGGCGATTGTGTTTGGAACTCCGAAAAAACCTCTAGTCTTATATTCGCTACTGCTGCTCTTTTTATTCTCGGTGGGATGGAACGTGGATACACGCACATTCCCACATTCGGCCATCCTGCGTAAGTATTCGCCTCAAATTCTTAATTTTTGGAGTCGTCTAAGTTGCAAATGTTGTTGTTGGTTGGCCAAGGCTTCATATACTCGGCACAACTTGGGGATTTTCCAGGACCTTCGGAATATCCTACTTTTGAACGCCGTAGGAGTTGTTTGATTTGACCTTCGTTATTTGATATGGACCCAAAAACTTTCGTTTTAGCTTAAGTCCAGCGCAAAATTGCGTTCGTTTTATGGCAACTAGGTCACCTTGATTGCACTGAATTGCAGTCTTCCGCCGAAGATTATATAACTTCTTGTTCTCGTTCTGGAGCTTTAATATGTGTAATTTGGATTTTTCCGTCGTCACGGCCATCAATAAAAGCATCCAATGTTTCCTTTTGGAGTAGAGTCTTCAGCTGATCGTCTTCCTTCGTGCGCATTTTAACTCTAAGAGTTAAAATGGTGTTGTAGCAATACTTCTGGTAAAAAATGAATTTATGGCTTGTTGAACTCTATTAACATGCCGGTACCATTTTGTGGGATTGACCACGCTGAGCTCTGCAAGAACTGAAATGATAATGGAGTTCAGCCTCTCCACCTGAGCGTTAACTCTGGGTAATCCCGTCGTAGTCTTGATCGCTTTTATGTTTTCTTCTTCGCAGTATTTGATAAACTCTTGGCACGTAAAGGCCGCACCTCTGTCAGAAATTATAAAAGATGGGTTCCGAAAGTAGCGCTTTGCTGTCGCAGCTTAATAATGACGTCGTTTGATGATGTTGACTTGGTGGGCTATAGCCAACAAAACTTCGTGAATGAATCAATGACAGCTAATATATGTTTGTAGTCCAGGGGACAACGAAAATCTACGTGGAACGGATGCAGCGGACCTTCGTCTTTGCTTAGTGGGTGTAAAAATCCTTCTTGTTAGCCACGTTTGCGACTACTGAGAATACAAGGAATGCAACAACTTATGTGATTCTCAATCTTCTGGTCGATGATTGGGATAAAATAATCTATACAAACGAGCTCTTTGGTCTTCTTTACAGCAAAATTACCTTTGTCATGAGCACGGCTAATTATTTGACGCTGCATTTCCTTAGGAACTACTATTAGCTCGATGTCGTTAACAAGCTTGTAGATAATTCCAGATCTGTAGAAGTAACCATCATGTGAGTCAGCACCGTTGTCGAGGATTTGCTTCATAGCCATCAGATCTTCATCTCGCTCTTAAGCTTTCCTTATAGCAAGAGTGGCGCTGTCTTCTACAATTGTCATGATTGGGTGGCGAGTTAGAGCATCCACGTGCTTCATTTGAATAACAGGGCGATGAAATACGGTGTTATTCTAGTTATACTCTGCCAGGGCCATCACCTATTGACTGATTCTTTCATTTAAATCCTTCTTTTGCATCGTTTTGTTGAACGCGTCGCAGTCTGTTTAGATCTTGAAAAATCTGCCTTAGAGGTATACCCTGAACTTTGAAAGAGCTTCCACAACAGCAAGAACTTCCAATTCGTAGCTGAGGTATTCTCTTTGAACCGACATCGTCTTTCTGCTCATGTAGTGCACGGGGTGCAGTTGGCCATCCTCAGAACTGCGCTGAACCCGTCTTGAGATGCATCCGTATGGACTTCTGTATCGTACTCTTGGTTATATATACTTAAAACTGAACTCTCCGTTAACATTCTTTTAAGAGTATCGATCGCAGCTTGTTTGTTTTTTCCAATTTCGATTTTCGTATCTTTTCTAGTCAAATCTGTGAGTGGTTTCGCGATTCTGGCATAGCTTGGTATGAACTTCCGAAAGCACCCCGAAAAACCTAAATAGCTTTGAATTTGCTTCAAAGTCTGTGGGTTCTTAAACTTCATGACTGAGTCTATCTGAGCATTGATACAGCTTGCGATTCTCTATTATATGCCCAAGAAATTTAATTCGTGTTTGAGCACATTTTTTAATATTTAACTCCAGGCCGTATTCTTCGCAGGTTGATTAGTGCCTCTCTTTCGTCGTTCGAAGGGATGATTATATCGTCAATATAAGACAAGGCAATGCCTCTACGAGTGCGTGGTCGAAAAATGGCATTGATATGGCGTTGAAATACTCCAGGAGAGTTGGACAAGCCGAACGGGACCTTCTTGAACTGATATTGGCCGCTTTGCGTTACAAAGGAAATATATTTGCAACTCGACTCAGAAACTGCTACGTGAAAAAAGGTATTTTTCAGATCAATTGTGCTGAAGATGTTTGCATTCTGAGGTTGGTCCAACTGTTCGTCTATGAGAGGTAATGGAAAGTGGTCCTTTATTATTACCTTGTTTATACGTCTGTAGTCGACACAAAGTCGAGGGGAGCCATCATTTTTTTTAACGAGGACTACTGGACTTGTGAACTCGGAATTGGATTCTTCAATAATCTCGTTGATTTGCTGCTCTACAATACGCGATTCTGCAAAAGGAAGTCGTCGCGGTCTCGCTTGAAATTCAAGTTCAAGTACTTCACTTTGTGCACTCACACTGACGGCTTTGTTTATTTTTATTTCGCTTTCGGCCACGACAACGATTTTCATTAAGTTAATTTCAAAATCTTTGTTTTTGGGTTGCCCTTTTTGAACGGTTAAACCGTTACGACTGAATAAAATGTCAGTGTATAAGCATAGTTCCTCTCCGATTATTAATTTAATATCGACACTGTTTATGGGAACAACATAGATATTGAGAAAATACTCGTCTTGGGCGAATTCTACTGCCAACATTTCCGAAACCGACTAGAAAAACAGTACTTTTTACGAACTTTGGTTTGCTCATTTCGTTGTACAAATCTACGCGTATTATATTAAACTTGCTACAGGTATCGAAAAGCGCTACACATATTTTTCCATCAAGAGCCACATCTTTGCTTTTTTGGTTGGACACAATTGATATTCGATTTATTTTCAACTGCTTTCTGCTCTCTTTGCGCGCAATTTTCAGCAATATGTCCGAACTCATTGCATTGAAAACACTTTGGGCCCTTTTTTTTTGTTGTTGCACTCGTTAGATACGTGACCATTTTCTCCGCAATTGTAACAATAGTTCTTGTTAACCACGGCGTGGTTCTTCATGTCTTTTGAGCAAAAGGATTTGAATTTTTGTTTATCCCTTTATGTTTGGTAATCCTTATTATATGGGCCTTGGTAATCCTTTAATATGTTTTTAAATTCACTTAGATTTTTCGCGCCGTACAAAATTGATTTGTTAAATGATGGTTCGTCGATACCGTCACTGACGTACTGCAAAAGCATTTCGACATTCCCGCGCGAAGCGATATCTTTCATGCGATGGAAATATTCATACGAGATTTCGTCTTTGCGGCGTTTGCTTTCGTCTAGTTGCTTGTGAACTTATTTAGAGCTTACATTCGATCGAAATTCCTCCAGCAATACATGTTTAAGTTTTATCCACGAGTTTAGTTCATGCTCGTTGCATACGAATGATTTCGCAGTGCCCTTGAGCGACTTTTAGCAAGCACTAATTTCTGAAGATCGTTCCAACACATAAGACTTGCAGTGACTTCGAACTCGCGTAACCATGTCTCGACAGGCAAAATTTTGGTACCATCAAACACACGAACGGACTATTTTACGTCGCGGAGACATAACGCAAAAAGAGCAGCGTTTTTCCTCTCCTTGTTCTCTGCGTCAGCTTCTTTTCGATTCGCTCGCGGATTGCGGTTTCCATGCACTTCGTTGCCGATCCGAGCTAAACTTTGAGCACTGTTAAAAACTTGATCCTCTTCCTCATCTGATTCGTCGTCATCTCCACTTTCTTCGTTACCGTCAAACTCTAGTAAGCTTTCACTCTTAAGGTTATTGAATATGTGTGAATACATATCCTCAACGGTATGGTTTATGTTTAAAACATTGCAAATGCTCACAAAATCATGTTCGCACAGGTTCGCACTAACATATTTATATTTGCGTTGGTATTCGTTGCTGTCTTGGGGTATAGAAAAACCAGGAAATTCGCAAAGCCTCTTTCGGTTGTTTCTATCACCTGCACATTCGAACACATATTGGTGTAAAGCTAATATGCTGGCTTTATTACTCGACTTTAATCTAGCCGCGATTAGTTCACCAAGTAGCGGCATTGTGAACAAAACTTAATTGTATTTATTACCCGTTTCTTGATTTTTCCACAAAATGTATATGGCGTCGTTACACACTTGCGAAATTTTGTTTGTCTTTGTCTCTTTCCCGGCGATCCTCCAAAATGTCGGATTAGATATAGTTTGTTTTTTTTAATATTCGATTAAAATTAGTATAATGGATTAGATATAGCTGAATACAAGTGTCTAGGGGGGTTTTGATAATTTCACAACAGAATATTTGGGAGCGTCGTTTGCCTCANGTCCGTCTACTTCTGCTTCTCGCCAAACTCTACTAACTTATATTGCCGTTCTCTCGTCGTTGCTCGTGGTCCTCTCTCGTCATTGCTGCTCTTCTCCCATTGTTGCTGCTCGTCTCTCGATCTTCGTCTTATATTCGCTATTGTGTTTGGAACTCCCAAAAAACCTCTAGTCTTATATTCGCTACTGCTGCTCTCTTTATTCTCGGTGGGATGGAACATGTAAACACGCACATTCCCACACATATACTCCCGCGAATTTACGACGTTTAAAACGTAGTAAACTCGCTGATTGCGAGCCTATGAAGGCGAGAATCTGGCGTTTCCAAACTCGACAAACTCGCCGACGGCAAGATTATATCGATTCAAAACGCCACAAACTCGCCGTCGGCTAGACTATAATGTTTTTAAGCGTCTTAAGCTCCCTTGATTTTATGACGTTTGCTGACGTTATAATCTTTTCCGACCGTTGAAGATAATAATAATAAAAAAAAAAATGCTTTTCACCCGTTCTCCGGTTTTCACTTTTGTTTTTCGCATTCGTTTTAGACCAAAAACGTAAGTTTTCGTTTTTAGGTGCTTCGGTTTTATTCTTTATTTTTTATTCATCAAGTTAACAAAAATGTACTGCTAACATTAAAAATATAATAATAATAATAATAATAATCTTAATCTTAATCTTTCCCCCAACCAGGTAGGAGAACTTTTTAACGATATGCTCCGTCTCATATCGGATGGGTTCGGGTGCAGATTTACAAACTAGACCATAAGTACGACAGAATTTTAGATACATTTAATGACCAGGATGTTTCACATTATAACACATGCTAATTTTCGTTATACAACTGGCACAGAACACGAAATGGGTCATGGGAGTCAAAATTTGATCGGCATATCTCCAGAAAAATAGGGCGAAACTGTCGAGTGCTTCTGGCAGGAACTGCCAACTGGATGTTGTGTAGCAATGAAGCAGAGTCGACTTCGCCATTAATTAATTTATAAATGAATATAACGCTGCTACATGTTCGACGGTCTTGCAGTGTCGGCAAGTCCAAAAGCCGCCATCTGCTCGTGTACGAGGGCAGATGAAGATGTTATTCCCAATTGAAACCCCTCAAAGCAAACAGAAGATATTGCTTGTGCACCGATTCGATGAGTTCTTCATACTTTGCATACTGGGGTGACCATAGGCTTGAACAGTACTCGAGCATAGGTCGAACTAGCGAGATATAGAGATGTTTAGTGGTATAGGGATCATCGAACTCTTTAGCCCAACGTTTAGGTATAGGGATCATCGAACTCTTTAGCCCAACGTTTAACAAACGCTAAAGCGTCTCTAGCCTTTCCTACTAAGATACCTACGTGATCGGAAAAAATTTAACTTATGGTTAAATAGAACACCAAGGTATGATATAATAGAAATACGCTCAAGAAGGTTTGGCCCTAGAAAGTAACTCGACACGTGTAGATTAGTCCGATAGAGGGACATAATGGGTGCGTTCACCAGAACAACATGGTTACTGATTAGTGATGGATCAGTAATCAGTGATCAAGTTGATCTAGTGAACGCTCATGATACATACGCCATCCAAAAAATAATCGGCTTGGAATCTATCGGCTTTGAACCTGTCGTTGAGCCTAACGTCAACAAAAAAATTGGATTTTGTTTCGAAGAAAACTGAAATGGACAAGTGTACGTACATATACATATTATGCTAAATAGGCAAAAACAGAAGAATTCGCGTTTTTTACTTTTACAGAGGAAAGCAAAATCTTCTGAATTCTCCGAAGGCTCCCAAGTGGTTGAAGGTCGAAAGCGAAAGGCCAGGGTCCAGAAGGGCCAATATTATCGAAAAAGGATGGCCCTTCAAATTGATAAGGAGAAAGTTGAAGAACTTAAGAAAATTAGCACAATAATGGAAGAAAGCAACAGACTACAAGCTGAAAGAAACGAACTTTTAAAAGATCTCATAAATAAATTGAACAACAACTAGATAATATTTATAATAGCAATATATTAATTAAAAAACAAGATATAATCATTAAACTTAAATAAGCAAAGACTGTAATACGTAATTCTTCAAACGGTAGCTTTTGACCGTCACTTCATAAAAAAATTGTGATTTGATGTATCGCCGCCTTTTCTTGAACTGCCGCAATTGCAGCACTGCACGCTGCACTCGTGGATACGTCAAAATCAAAAAATTCTAACTGAAAAACTGAATTCATTATGAATATACATATACTCCCTTTGTTTATTTTCTTCTTCTTTAAAATATTTTTAACGATATCTCAACTATCGATATATGCCAGCAG
>VNKF01008494.1:0-10926 GCA_008044355.1 Drosophila lacteicornis
AAAGAATTTTTTACTTTTTGCACTTCGTGGCTTAAACTGGGATGCAAACCATAGGTTGCCATCTTATTCTAGTAGACTTCTCCTAATTAACCTACCTTCCTTAGCAAACCGTAGGACAATGCTACGCATTGTTTTCATGTATAACCTGATCCGTGGTGACGTGGAAAGCACCGATATTTTGGGGCAGTTGAATTTCCACGTACCATGTAGAACCACCAGATCATACTTGCCTTTAGTTTTGCACCATTGGAGAACCTGATATGAAATGCATGAACCCTTTAGAGTACTATGTGCAAATTATAATGATTTGTACAAAATAACCTCATCTGTAGATAGCCTTCCTAAACTAAAAACATTAATCTTAACCCACTTAGTACACATGCAAGATAGCAATCGAGCTGCGCGCTATTAGTCTATATGGTGGAGGGTAGTTTCCTCGCATTCTTTTACCTATACTTTTCTTCCGCGCCTATTAACACCTAACCCTAACAAGCACGTGCTTGGTGTCGAAGGGCCACTTGAGTGTACTGACCGTAGTGCATCAACGTCCATATATAAGAAGATTTCCTTTTTTAAATGCATGCAGCTCGGGCACATCCAATCCAAACCGTCATTTGCTCGAACACGATCCGCAACTCGTGCACCAGTATGCCCCATCTCGGCGCATACAGGGTGTGCAACATTGTCGGAGAGCCAACAATAAACCATAGATTGCCGCGCGGTAAATTTTCGGCCATGCGTGCAAGCAGAGAAGCAGCAGGTACTCATTATTCTTTTGTGCAGAAAAATGCTGATAAAATGAATGCAATGGCAACACAAACGCAAAATATTGGTAAAAAAGTTAAGAAATTATATTAAATATTTTGCGGTGAAGAACCGAACAAAACAAAAAAGCAAAGAGCACTAAAAGCTTTTGTCCAAGCTCAGAGAAACTACAAGAGTATTTAGTTGCTCAGCAGCAACAACAACCACACGGTACGATAGTAAGCGGTAAATGCAAAGCTCACCAGCAACGACAACCACACGGTGCAATTGTAAGCGGTAAACGCTGTGCTCAAGAAGAACAGGGCTGCAAAGTGTAATATAGTGTATTATAGTGTAGTATAGTTTTGCGAGATTAAAGTGACTGGCTTTGATTAAAACGAATCAATTGTTTCCGATTGACACAGATCACGGAATCATTGACCGATTGCCAAAAATTTGGCTTAATAGAATAGATATTCACTGAGAAAACTTTGTATGAAGGTAGATCGATAAAGAGCACGTCCAACAGCGACAAGTGTAACAGCGAAAAGGCGAAAGACAATGACCTAGAGTCAAGTACGAAGTCAGCAGTATACACTTAAGTAACTTCTAGGCAACGAATGCACCATTTGAACATATGCTTATTTCGTTACTTCTTCTCTATTGCCATTCTTCTTCGATTAGAAAATCGCATGATTACTTTTATGTTATTTTTTACATTGTACTCCCGTTCGAACTATCAAAGCGTTCACAAGGTCTCTCGTTGTTCCAGAAAAATACATACATAATTATATAATACAATACATAAAACTATATAAATAAAATTAACAGTCTGCAATTGGATCACAGAGAGTCGATATATTTTGGTAAAATAAAAATAATATCATATTTTTTTAACATTAACTACAAATTTTACATTTCCTATAAATCAACCGATCGCTTCTATGGTAGGTATATGATATAGTTGTAGGATCTAAATAAATTTAAAACCGTAATTCTTGAACCGTATGACTTTAAGACCAGCTATACCTCGAAATTTATAAAAAAAGGTTGAAAAGCAGATTGAAAGTTATGTATTTTTTTCCATTAATTTTCCGATCATTTCTATGGCAGTTATAAGATATAGCGGTCCGATTTGCATGAAATTTAAAAAATATAGCAATAATATATTTAAAGGGTGATATATTCAATTTGAGCCCAATATCTTAAAAAATAGAGAAAATATTAAATTTTGGCCCTATCGTTCGTGTGGCACCGACACATATACTAGCTGCAAAAGAAAGAAGACTATCTGCAAAGTCTCATTCAGATAGCTCAATAAACTGACAGACTAGTTTGCGTAGCATCGGACAGACGGACATGGCTAGATCGACTCGGCCTGTGATACTGATCATTGATCAGTGATCAAGAATATATAGCATATACTGGGGTCGGAGATGCTCCTTTCACAACGATGCAAACTACTGATTAAAATTATAATACCCAGCAAGGGTATAAAAATACCACATTTTTCAATGAAAACATTAAAGTAAGACCTTATGCGCTCCAAAAATACACCAATAAACAAATATATTAAACCAAAAACAAGAAATAAGAAATGGACCCCAACATTAGAACGCACAATAGAAAAATGTCAACTACTTAACGTACTATTCCAATCAACGAAATAGTACAAAACAAACCCACCAGGGCAACTACCCCAAATCTAATCAACACCTCGCTACACAGCTACAAAAAAAAAACCAGAATGGAAGCGAACTTCGGTAAACCGAAGTTGGTATAGCCTTGCAGTCTGCAATTGGATCATTGAAAATCGAACCACTTTAGAAAAAATATCGAATTTTGTAAGTTTTACATTTTACATGTAGAATTTTACACTTTCATATAAATCGACCGATCGCTTCTATGGCAGCTATATGATATAGTTGTCCGATCTTAAAAAAATGAAAGCCGTAATTCTAGAACCATCAAAAACTGCTATATCTCAAAATTTATAGAAATAAGTTTAAAAACAGAGAAGTTAAAATTTGTTTACATTAATTTCGCCATCAGTCCTATGGCAGCTATAGGATATAGTAGTCCGATTTCGGCTGTTCCGACATATATACTGCGTGCTAAAGAAATAAGACTATGCTGAAAATTTCAGCTCAATGTTTTAGAAAAATGAGAGATTAGTTCGCGTAGAAACCGACAGACGGACAGACAGACGGACATGGCTAGATCGACTCGACTGGTGATGCTGATCAAGAATTTATATACTTTATGGGGTCGGAGATGCCACCTTCACTGCGTTGCAAATATCATGGCAAAATTATAATACCCTCTGCAAGGGTATAAAAAAACACTTCAACAGAGACTTTCCAAAAACTTTTTTATGGAACAAAAGAAACCAACAAAAACCATTAATTTATCTACACGGACGGATTTAAATAAAATTTAATAAAAACATTCGCTATAACAACAGAAACAGAAACACTACATTACGGCAGCTTGCCACCTTACTCCTCCATCCTAACAACAGATATGATCGGTATCCTCGAACCCGTCGAAATCGCGATGAATAAAAGAGGAAAGTTTGTTATCTGCTTCGACTCACTGTGAACGATCAAATTACATTTAAAAAATTTAGATTAGGACATTCAAACATAACACACAAACAACTCCTTGATGCCAATACCACACGCAGCTGCCCTCTCTGCCAATCATCGATTCCCGTAAACATGAAACACATCCTAGGCTCATGCTCAGAAATTACACAGATCGAGCTACATTTACTTAAAAATCGTATAGCCATCGACTGACTACCTTAAATATCCCACAACAGAAAATATAAGAACGATAATAGAATTCCTAAAAAAATCAATCTAAAATCAAAAATGAAAAGGACACTATCTCTAACATTTTATTATCTCACAAAAATTCTGTATATTATAAAATTGCGTAGTAGAAGGCCTCGTACCCAGCAAACAATATGAGCGCATTCTGATAGTTTTTTTAGGCTTTTTTATGAGCATTTTCAGACATTAAAAAAATATCAGAAGAGAGAGAGCGTTTTTCTCTAAGAAAACGGTCCACTTTATGAGGACTATTTCTGAGTCCCATCTGACTCTCTTCTGACATATATATAATACTGAAAACCCTCAGAAAAGGAATAATCCAGCCACCAATATGAGCGGAATCGGACACTTTATGGAGACTTTTTATAAGAATTCAAAGTCATTATGAGACAAAAAAAGAGTCAGAAAAGAGCGTACGTATCTAAGGACCTCAACTTGCTTCATAGCGATCTTGGGGCGGGTAAGCTGGCTAGATATATGCACAATACATATATCAACGAAAAGGTATTGAAGAGTAGAATATATATATATAGGTCGATATATTCTGTTGTATCTTCCGTTAACGAGATATTCCAATTTGATTTTTATTTTTGATTTTTATAAAAAAAATCAAAATATAACTCTTATGTTTGATTTTTATAATAAAAATCAAAAATACCTTTTATTTATGATTTAAAAAATAAAAATTAATATATAATTATTATATTTGATTTTTATTTTTTAAATCAATTTTAAGAGTTATAATTGATTTGTATAATAAAAATTAAAAAATAACTTTTATTTTTTGATACTTTCAATAAAAATTATAATAATTACGGACCCTGGTTTTTTTTCAATGAAATCGATCGCACTTTATGTGGACTATTTCTGAGTCGAATCTGACTCTCAAAAAAGGCCCTTTTTTGGGACTTTAATAGCCTCCTAAAAGGGTCCTTTTATCGCCTCCTAAAAGATTCTTTTCATACGCCTATTAAAGTTTAAATTCATAGTATATTTTTCTGTATTATCAAAATTAAATTTTCTATTTAAGTTTATATTGACTTATGCTCCAGCCGGTGTCTTGAACATTTTCGTTGTGGCACGCCATCAATTAGTTATGAAATAATGTTGATGAGCTTGGCCCGAGGTTTCGCTTCGTTTTCCCATTTATGTTGCCGTTCAAGTCATGGTGGTCACGGCACTCACCCTGACCAATGCCGGATGCCCTGTCATGGCTTCCTCATCCTCGCTCGTGTTAATCTTCTCCACAATCTCATCTTTGGTTGTGCCTCAACTTTTAGAGTGGACACCGCTTCTTCTCTTGACTTGCTGCCATTACTCCCCTCCGCTTAGGGCCCCTTTTTAGGCCGGATCACTTTTCTAGAATATACCTTGTTCATTCCTCGTTGTCCGAATAGACGTCAAACGCTCATATTGCTTAATAGAATGTTCCTTTTCTGATTGAACAGATTGGACTCAGAAATAAAGTGGGAACGTTTTCATAAAAAAAAAAACATATTTTCGGAGTCTTTTTTCGGCTCATTAAAACAGCCTCAGAAACTGTCAAAAAACGCTCATATTACTATTTAGCTACTTTCCAGTGGCACAGCCCTGCTACGACCGAATGTGGTAATTCTACAAGATGTATCGTCGAAGGTACATTCGTAATCAAAAAAAATAATAAAATATTGATAAATTTGTATGCGGAATATCTTTTATTTTGCAAGAAATATAAAAATGTTTCCAGTCAGTTCAATCTGCATTACATTCCTATAAACGTGGTATACCAGCAAGTTAAGCATATGCATTACAATCCGATATACGAGGTGTGTTCAAAAAGTATCGCGAATTTTGAATTTTCGCGGGTTACGTATATTCGGCGTTGATACGGGTTACGTATATTGTTGGTACTCATGTCTCTCACTTATGCCGACAAGCTCGGCCATTTTGAATGTTCACTTAATTATTGACAGCTGCTTTGCTTGCACGTGTTTTGGGTCGTCTTCGATTTTTACCTATTCAAAAAAATGGTAAGTGATATACCAATCAGTAAAGCACTGGCTTTACAATCCTATATAAGTGGTATACCACTCAGTAAAGTATTTGATTACAATCCTATATGCAACAGTTTATAGGACGGTAATACAGCACGAAGTGTGCTCGGGTTATCGCCTACTTGCTCGATTCGAAGTAGGCGATTTTGAAGGTATACTAACAGAAAAGGCGGCCAAGCTTATGGAAAAGTAAAGCATGTTGTAGTATGAATTCGAATACTTACTGCATTCGAAGTATGACAGTTGTATTCGATTCTCGAAACCAAATTTGCGCCACTGGGTTATTTTAATTCTGAATATGCTCTGACAAAAGAGCCTTTTATGAGCCCTGGCTGAAAAATATGCACCGAAAAATTGTTTTCTGGGTAGCTATCACTACAACCCTATGCTAGTATTATTTTTGTAAACAATACTATCAGTTCAGTACTATCGGTTCCAGAATTACTGTTTTAATTTTATTAAGATCGGACAAATATATCAAATATGTAGCTGTTATAGAGTGATTGATTTATATAAAGATGTAAAATGCTTCATGTAAAATGTAAAATGCCTAATAAAAATGTAAGAAATTCGATATTTTTGCAATTTTTCGAAATTGGATCGGCTTTTAATGATCCAATTACAGACTACAAGGGTATATAAATTCCGGCTTACCGAATCTAGCTTTCTTTCTTGATTAACATAAATTCACTCAGAACAGTTTAAAGTTATAGACATATTTTTGTTGTTTACAGTGATTTTTAAAGTTAATTTAGGCAAAATCATGGAGTTGTGAACATTTTCGTGAGATTATTTTTCACAGTTTTAAACGTAGATTAATCAGGCAAGACTGCTTTGATGAAATTAAATCGGTATACGATGCCCAAGCACCATCCTTAAGTATGTACTGTAAAAAACTGGTTCGATGAATGTTCAGGCGGTCGCAGTTCGCTCACTAACGCATCTCGCGAAGGTCGTCCAAAAACAGTTGTTGTGCCAGCAAATGTCGATCCAGTGCGTGTAATTATTGAGCAAGATCGACATATTACATACCGTGAGATTCAGGCATCCTTGGGCATAAGTTCCACCAGCGTACATTCAATATTATATGAATGACTAGTCGTGTTGGCGTTGGATACCGCATTATCGGACAAGTGATCAAAAAGAGGCCCGTGTCGATTGGTGCATGAAAATAAAAGAAAATATTCAGTGCCGGGACTTCCAAAGATGTCTACAAAAACGTTACAGGTGACCTGTTTTTTCGGAATAACTGGTATGTCGCCACCATTCCATTAGAAAAACGTAGAACGGTCAATTCTGGATTGGAGAAATAAGGAAAACCAACAGCCGAAGACGAATCATTCTCCACCACGACAATGCAAGTTGTCACAGTTGACTTTTTGGGCACTCAAAATATTGAATTGATTGGTCATCCGCCTAACAGTCCTGACTTGGCACCTAATGACTTCTATTTGTTTCCTCATATCAAGAAAAAATTCATCGCCAGAAGAAGCAGTTGAATCGTTACAAAAGCACGTTTTAGTGGTGTCTCAGGAAAAATGGAAAAAATGCTTTGAAAATTGGTTCGTTCAAATTCAAAAGTGTAATAATCATCTAGGAGAATATTTAAAAAATCAATACAACCCTTTTCAATCACCAGTTTTAATTGTTTCATTATTAGGCCAGAAATATAAAGGGCAGCCCACGTATCCAATACATATATGTGCGTGAAACCATCATTATTTTCATTTTGCAGGCAACTTTATACATATTACATTGTGTGTACTTCCGTACATAATTTCCATTCAAGCTTAGCATATTGATGTAACGCGCTGCCGTACATACAAATTTAAATTCTGTTCCAAGGAAAAGTGCCATCTATTGTGAATTGGCCAATTAGCCCTCCTACATTTGTTTTACAGCTTTCCTTTGGAAAATTATAAATTTTCATTATATTTATGTGTTCCAAACTGACATTTCCAAGTCGCCATTTGGAAAAATCTGGATACATACTTATCTAGATAAATTGCCTGATAACCTGTGCCTGTGTGCATTTAAAAAAAATTGTGTTTTCTTCAAATAATTATTGTCTTGACTTGATTAACATTCTTTCGAATAAGCAAGTTTCCCCGTCCGGCCTGAGCCTTGTGGTCTCTACCCAGCAGACTCTGCCCGCCCCTTCCGTATCGAGGTATCGAACACCTTGAATGCTCAAGATTCACTCTCCTCTGAGAGCATGGAAGACAACTCTGACGACGATTCCCGCTCATTGATCCCAACGCCCCAAAATTTAGCAAGCACCAATCACCACTTGCGTGCAGGTCGTAGACGCTCACGCCCATGCCCTGCATACCCTGCAGAAGTCGGCAAAGCAATTTAAAACAGTGCTAATCAGTTCAAAGCTCGAACTATGTCTGAATCGGATTTGGAAATTGCAGCGACAGTGTCTGCAGCCCAAAAGAAAATTACAGCTGCATTAAATACATCTATAAAACAATTTAGCACCATTTCTGCCTCGGCCTCTACAAACGCTCGACCCATGTCTCCTCAAGGCTTACATCCTTAACATCATTAACGACCACGATTGGTGGATCCCACGTACCACAAATTCAAATATTTCTAGAAATTCAAGTTGCCCAAAGTTAAGTGTATATGCTAATTGGTTCTCTGAACTGTCGGATATGGATGCAGACGATGAAGTTATCGTTTCACAAACCGTCATCCACAACAACTTAGTCCAACACAGTACCAGCACCAGCAAAACCAATAGCNCCACACCAAGGGCAACAACATCAGCACAGCATCAACGTCAGTAACAGCAACAATAGCAACAACAACACCAGCAGCAATCGTAGTCTTAACACGCCTCCAGGCAGCAACGAAACCCCACCGTCTAACAAACCACCCCAAATTGTGGTTAAAAATTGTACCAATCTTATCGGACGTATCAAATCCACAGATAAGATCGTTCACCCAACAAAATACTCTATAAAATGCCACCCAGCTAATTCTGTTTCGAGCTTGGCCGCAGACTCATATGCGTACAGACCCATTTCCAAGTTGCTTACCTTAAAAAAGGTACCATTTCATACCTGGCAGCTTAAAGAGGAAATATCGTACAGCATAATCATCACTCCACTCCGGATGACCCTATGAAGGGAAGCCTAACCTCACTTGGCCATATTGTTCGGTTTATTAATAGACCCAGTAGCCGTTTCGACATAAAAAAGTTCGTCAAACTAGTCTTTGTTGAACTGGAGCCAACTGCTACCAACAGAGAAATCCATGAGCTTAAAACGCTCTGTCGCCAACGGATCCATGTCGAACTTTCTAACAAAAAGGACGATGTCGTGCAATATTATCGGTGCCAATCCTTTAACCACACAAAAAATAACTGTCACGAAACGCGCCAGGAACTGCACAAGATATCTCTGGACTTCTCCCAGTTCATTCAACTCAACCATGAGTCATATTGGACTTAAAATTGGTATGTGGAACGCCGACGGGCTGGCCAACAAGGTACTGGAGCTAGAGCTATTCATACAAAAACATAACATTGACATTATGTTGGTTGCACTCGGTCACACTACAAGCTCCATGGGTATGACATTCACCAATCTCCTTATAAGTCCTCATAAAGTCCTGTATCAAGTACTATCAATTGGTAACAATGAAACAATAAAGTGCTCAATGTGTCGCCGTCAAAGAAATTGCCATTGCGTCTATTTATTGTCTACCAAACTTCCAGCGCATAAGTTACGACTTCATCATACAATTTTAGGGACTAGGACCCAAACTTATAATTGCCAGAGAGTGGAATGTACTTCATTGACTTTGGGGCTCACGAAATTCTACAACCAGCAAAAGAGTATTGGCAGACTGTATTCTTAGCACTAAAATCCAAGTCCTTTCATCTGAAGGGCCCCCGCATTACCCGTTCAGCCAATTACCACAAAGCAATCGACTTTGCCATATATGGAGTGATTCGCTCTGAGCTTATCTTTATCTCAGAAAGCTTGGAACTAAGTTCGGATCATATCACTTTAGTAATCGAACTAAGAACTGCTGCTCACAAGCTCTCCCGGAGGATGCGTATTCATTTGTCAAAACGCGAGCATTCTACGGATTCAAGCAGCAGTTAACCAGCTCAGTAACCTCAACATAGTCCTAAGCTCCCCTGAAGATATTGAAGCCACCAAGCTCTTTATTCGAAATATCCACATCGCTGCCGAATCCTCAATGGGCTAGGTTCTATAAATCTATCTGATCCACCGCTTGCACTTTTAAAACCTGAGGTCCTGGATCTGGTGAGGTCAAGATCAGTCAAGGTCGTAGATTCATGCGGTCGAGAGACCCGACTGACAAAAGAGCATATCGTTGTGATGAGGACGATTTGAAGAAGTTGGTACACAAAACGAAAAAGGAATATTTGCTGATCTGCAAATCCCAAAAAACCGTATGGCTTCAACCACTGGAAAGCAGAAAAGTCAGTAAAATGTCAGCCGCCTCGCAGAATCCCTATAAAGCGTGCTGACAACACTTGGTGCAGGTCGGATTCAGAAATTTCCTTGGCTTTTGCTGACGAACTGGGAAGCTGATTTCAGCCTTCGACCTTGCAAAGCGTGAGGACGTGGGAAAAACCCTGGCATTCTTTAATAATGCCAAAAGAACTTTGCCTTCAAATTCAGAAGCTGCACTCCAATAAAAATCCAGGAATGACAGCATACATAGCAGAGTGGCCAAGGCACTGCCAAATAAAGGCATACTATTTCTTGTGCTCTTGTTCAATTTCATGTTACATATCCACCACTTCCCCACACAATGGAAGTGTGCTGTGATAACGACGATTCCGAAGCTATGCAAACCGGAGAACCTTGTTGCGTCTTACCGACCGATAAGCTTGCTGCCCACATTCTCTAAAATATTCGAAAGAATATTTCTTAGCAGAATGATGGCAGTAAGAAGCGTGCAGGATGCCATTCCAGACCACCAATTCGGCTTCAGGAATCTCCATGGAACCCCTGAGCAAGCCCATAGAGTGACGCAACACATTTTGGATGCCTTCGAAAATAGACAATACAGCTCTGCTATCTTTCTGGACGTCAAGGAAGCGTTTGATAGAGTGTGGCACGATGGCCTGCTATTCAAGCTGAAATCTCTATTGCCAACTGCTAGATAGAAATTGCATGGTTGAAGTGAGAGGCGAGAGATCAACCATCAGGCGCATAAGAGCTGGCGTTCCTCCAGGTAGTGTCTTGGGTCGTGTGCTTTACACCCTATACACCTCTGACATGCCAAATCCCAGTGATCCGGGTACCCTCCTGGCAACGTAT